>PVKA01054659.1:0-10670 GCA_004027165.1 Ctenomys sociabilis
TTTTTTTTTTTTTTTTTTTTTTGTCTTTTTGAAACAGAGTCTCACTATGCAGTTCAGGCTGGCCTTAAGTTCACTTTGTAGCTCAGGCTGGTCTCAAACTCACAACAATTCTCCAGCCTCAGCCTCCCGAGTGCTGGGATTACAGGCATGCGCCACCACGCCCAGCCCTTCCCTGTCTCTTGAAATTCAAAGTTCTGCTGTGAATTTAACTTCATGTTTTGTTTTGTTTTTTGTATTTAGGACAGGACCTACAGGGTCTTACTATGTAGAAAGGATTTGAAGTGATTTGCCTGTTTTCAGCCCCTGAGCTGGGATTACAGGCCCAAGCCTCTACACCCACTCTCAATTGCAGTGTGCCCCAGGGGCGGGATGGGGGATGGAACCCCAGCCTCTGTGCTCTGCCTACACAGATGCTTTAGTCACATGGTTTGAGGGGTCTTAGACTCATGCCACAGACCCGAGTAGAAGTGAATGGGCTTCTGTTGAGCATTCCTTTCTGTTTCTCTTCATAGGACAAGATCCAGAAGCTTTATGAGCGGAAGATAAAGGAAGGAATGGACATGAACTACATCATCCAAAGGAAGAAAGAATTTCGGAACCCCAGGTAAGTGGCTCATAAGCCTACAGATAAGTTGAGTCCAGCCAGGGATATAGCTCAGTAGCATAAGCACCTGCCTACCAAGTGCAAGGTCCTGCGTTCAGTCCTCAGTACCACACACACACAAAAGTTGAGTCTAGACAGAGGCCTAAGAATCCCCATGGTGAGGAGGGGCCCATCCCTGATCCCACCTAAACCCAAAGGGGCAACCACCCAGGCTTTTCCTTGACTAGGTGCCTACTGTACACAGTCAGTTGCATTAACCAGTCAGTTTCACCAGTAAGATCCAGGCTAACTAAGCATGAACCATTTGTAGAGTGATAGCTAAAAGACATGGGCAAGACCCAGTTGGTTTCTGCCACTTCCTGCTCTAAAGCATATTATTTTATTTATTTATTTTTTTGGTGGAACCAAGGATTGAACTCAGGCCCTTGCACTTGCCAGGAAAGTGCTTATTCTACTGAGCCATCTCCCCAGCCCCATGTGAGATTTTTTAGGGACAGAATAATATCTCGGTCTTAACTCTGTGAGCTACTAACTTACCCAAGGAAGAATATAATGTGTGATAGGAGGGACCTGCCCTGCCCTTGTGGGCTTGAGCCTGGTAAACTGGAGGCCAGAGATACCTGGATTAGGCTTAGAATGCAGCTATCCCTTCCCCCACCCCCATCCTGACCCCAACAACTATTCCATCTTGCAGGTGGGAGGAGAGCCAGCAGCAGTAAGGTCAGGCCTCCCATCAGGAAGCTTGCTTGGAACAATTGAGCTGGGCTTAGTTTGATCTCTTCATCTCAGCTCCAGGCTCTGATGGTTCTGGGGCTATGCTGGGATGGGATCAGTGCCTGCTCACTGCTTATGCTCTTCTCTTTTCAGCATCTATGAGAAGCTGATCCAGTTCTGTGCCATTGATGAACTAGGAACCAACTACCCAAAGGTGTGTGCCAAATGCAGAGGACAGAAAGTGATAGGAGCTCCAGGACTCTTTGCTTATTCTGTTGTATTTGGCCTACAGCCACAGCAAGGTACATGGAGCAGCAGTGCTGGTCGTAGACCAGAAGCCTTGTGCAGACCTGGCCCTGAGTCTCTGAGCAGTTAGAACCCAGTAGGCTTTCTGCTTCTGTTGGCCAGCCACAGGTGTTGCTGAGCAAGAGCATCATTATTCCTCTGTTCTGGTCATGGCTGGGGCACAGCAGAGCCCCCATGCTATTAGGAGAGGACCAGGAAGGTCCACAGAAATCCTTAGTCACCAGATCATCTCTACTGACTGCAGCTTAATCTTTTTTTTAGGATATGTTTGACCCCCATGGATGGTCTGAGGATTCCTACTATGAAGCATTAGGTAACTTGTCTTTTGCCTACATGTCTGTCCTCTCCTCCACTCATCCATCAGTCCTGT
The DNA here is from genome assembly GCA_004027165.1 of Ctenomys sociabilis. Taxonomy (NCBI): domain Eukaryota; kingdom Metazoa; phylum Chordata; class Mammalia; order Rodentia; family Ctenomyidae; genus Ctenomys; species Ctenomys sociabilis. The sequence continues at coordinate 1,995 of PVKA01054659.1, forward strand.
TGTCTGTTTGTCCATCCAGTCAATCAGTGATCCAGACACACAATACATCCACAGATTTCCCTCTATATAGGCCACATTCAAAGGGCTGGTGACAGTCTTGAACAAGACCGACCTTATCCATAATATACGAGACTTAAACATAGCAAAGAAGATAGCTGGTTGAACCAGTAATTCCAACACTGACCAGTATTAAGATGTGGTGGGCCAGGGAAATGGTTCAGTAGAATAAGCACTTGCCTGGCAAGTGCAAGAGCCTGAGTTCAATCCCTGGCTCTGCCAAAAAAAATAAATAAATAAGATGTGGTACTGGGGGGCTGGCCAGATAGCTCAATGGATTAAAGTGCCTGCTTAGGAGCCAGGGAGATCGTTCAGTAGAATAATTGCTTCTCTGGCAAGTGAAGGGGTCTGAGTTCAATCCCCAGCTCCACAAAAAAAAAGTGCCTGCAAGTCCAATCTATGTAGTGAGACTCTGTAGACCCTGTACTGAATATATTAAAAAAAAAAAGTGATACAAAGAGTTGTGGTGCCAGAGTAAGGGGAGAACTTTTGACAGCCAGGGCCACCTGACATGCCCAATTGAGGAAACCTTGTCAGACAGTCCCCAGGCAAAGGGTACATGTTTTCTGAGCACGATGTGAAGAACTGGAAGAAATTTCACAGGGTCCAAACCTGGTTGTGTCATGCTGTGTTGGGTTGTGTTTTGCTTTGAGACAGGTGTCATTAGGTAGTCCAGGCTGGCCTCACATTTGCAGCAATCTTCCCGCCTCCCAAGTGCTAGGATTATAGGCATGCACCACTGTATCCAGCTCTTCTAAACCTTTTAACTCACAAGTGTCAAGACCAGATCCTGACTTATTCATTTGTTTGTTGTTTGTGTTTGTATATATACTTTTTTTTTTTTGAGTCAAGAGTTTCACAATGCAGTTCAGGCTAGCTTGTGTTCACCTTGTAGCTTAGACTGACCTTGACCTGACTTGTTGATGGTATGTTTTGTTTGGCTCACAAGTTTTGTCTCAGGGGGCCGAGGAGATGGCTTAGTGGAATAAGCACTTCCCTGGCAAGTGCAAGGGCCTGATGAGTTTAATCCCCAGTTCCACCAAAAAAAAAAAAAAAAAAAAAAAAGTTTTATCTCATACCTTGAAGTAGTTGTCAACATTTTATATAAAATTCCATAATTCCAAATCTCTCAATCAGTAGGAAACTAGTCAGCGCCTGCTGAGCTTGTAATCCGAGGAACTCAGGAGTGCATGGCCCTTCCAGACAGGCTGTGCAGCACCCAGGCCCTTGGGTCAAAGCCCATGTTTTATGGAGACCAAGAATTAGAATTTCATCTTCCCTATTGCAAAAGGATATTAAGCCCATTTTAGGGCCTTTAGCCCTCCCAAACAGACCTGGGGCTTGGCATGATAGCACATACCTGTAATCCCAGCCCTTGGAGGCTGAAGCAGGAAGATCACTTGAGTTCAAGGCCAGCCTGAACTGCATAGTGAAACCCTGTCTCAAAAAAAAAAAACCAAGACAGAGGGGAATAGCTTCCCTCTACCCACAGCTACTCTGGGCCCCCTCATAATAGCTTCTCTTACCTCCAGCCAAGGCCCAGAAGATTGAAATGGACAAATTGGAAAAGGCCAAAAAGGAACGAACCAAAGTAAGTGGTGGCACAGACCTCATAATAAAAAAGGCAGGTGTTTAAGAGTGCATAGGTCCTTCTGGCTGAGCCCAGGGGTCCCAGGCTCTCCTCTCCACCCTACCCCAGTGAGGCCCTTGTCCGTGCCTTGTGCTCCAGCTGCTATGTCCCAGCCTCTGACATGGATTGCAAAGACTCCCACTTCTCTGTCCTTGTAGTTCATTACCTTATGCTTTCGCTCTCCTGCCCTCTCCCCTCACAGGTAACAGCTTTGGTGGCTTCAATTCTTGAGAACCATTAGTCACTCCCTTGCTGCCCAGGCCTGAATGGAGGGAACAATTTCCTTCTGAATGTGTGGAGGCCTAGCCTACTCCAGTCCACATATTGGCCTGCAGAGCTGACCTCATGGCCTGCCTGGGTGCTTTCCTACAGGCCCCATGTCCTATTCCATGTGACCCCTCATTTTAAGAGCCTAAGTACCACTGCTTCCCTAGCAGAATGGTCTGATCCTTCAGGAGCATCAGTTTGGCTCTGAGGCCAAATGTTACCTTCTTATTGCTGTGCCTTTATAACCAGAGTCTCTTGAGAGAAAAAACTATCTCCCTGTCCTCTTTCCCTTTTCCTTCCAGACCCCAGCCTTATTGCAGGGGAGTGTCTGCAGCACTTGGGGACCAGAGCCGTCCTTAATCTGTGCGGGTGGGTGGTGTGAGGAGGAGGGCATTGGCCAACTGTTCCTGGGCATGGGAGGCTGGGTGGCAGATGGGGGACCAGGCATGCATAAGGAGTTGTGATCCTGGGAAGGATCTGCAGTCTGTTAGGAAGGGTTTTTTGTTTGTTTGTTTTTGCATCTGGGGGTTGAACTCAGGCCCTTGTGCTTGCCAGAGAAGCGCTTATTCCACTGAGCCATCTCCCAGCCCCTGGGAAGGCTTTTTGAAGAGGTGAAAAACCCTTTGGCCTTCTGTCAGAACACCACTCCCTCCCCCAGATGCTCATAGCCAAGGTAATTTTTGATGCCTCCTTTATGTAGTGCCAAACTTTTGTCTCCCTGGAGCAGACAGATGGCACAGGAAGCAGACACACAGTTCTTCAGTAGTCTTATTCTCTCTCTCTCTCTCTAGATTGAATTTGTGACAGGCACCAAGAAAGGCACCACAACCAATGCCACAGCCACCACTACTACTACTGCCAGCACAGCTGTTGCAGGTAGAAGGCAGCTTGTCTCAGCTGCAACACTGTTACACCTCCTGGCCACACCAGATGGAGGGAGGGTGTCCCATCCCAGCTTGCGTGGGGTATAGGCCCTCTTGGGTCTGGGCCTGTGCTGATTGTGTCAGAATCCAAAGGGTGAGAACCAGCCTTGGAGCCTATGGTGGGTTCCCACACGTTGGCTGCTCTAGGGTTGCCTGGACCAGGGCCCTTCCTTTCCAATTCTGAAGGGAAAGAGGGATTCTACCTTTAGTTTGGTTTTGAGACTGACTTACCTCTTTATCTCCAGATGCTCAGAAGAGAAAGAGCAAGTGGGACTCTGCTATTCCAGTGACCACAATAGCACAGCCTACTATTCTCACCACCACAGCCACCCTGCCAGCTGTCGTCACTGTCACCACAAGCGCTAGTGGCTCCAAGACCACTGTCATCTCTGCTGTGGGCACCATTGTAAAGAAGGCGAAACAGTGACCTTGGGCTACTGCAGAACTTGGCAGGACTATCCAGCCCAGTGACTACTGCCCACTGGGAGGCACCACTTGATACGTTTTAGGACTTGGATGTGCTCCCCAGGTGCCACCTGAGAGGAACCTCTATGTGGCATTCCAGCCAAAAGAACATTGTAGAAGAGGTGCAGGGTACACTGGACAGTGTTCACACACCACTTGGGGTACAGCCCATTAAAAGTGCCATGTTCTTATGTCCTGGCATCTTGAGTGCACCACCCTCTCACTTTTCAGGCAAACATGAAGCTCAAGTGCCCACTCTACCTCCTCAGCTGCAGTTATTGCCTCAGGATTGACTGTGGGGTGACAGAGCCCTGTAGTGTGGCTCAGAGGTGTAGCTTAGGAAGTCACCATGATTGTTCCCACTGTATGCCTCTTGGAAGGGGCAAGTGGCAGCCCAGGGAACAGTGCACCTTATTCCTGTTTTCTGCTGCCCTGATCCTGAAACCAGATCTCCAGTTCTCAAACAGGAGCCAAGGCCTCTGCTCACTTGGGTTCAATTAAGCACTCCCAATGGCTTCCTAGACATGCCTATAGTTTTCAAATTGGGCCAGGTACCAGAAGAGCTAGGGTGAGATCCTCAGCTCACATGGGGAGAGGAGGCAGTGTGGGCATCTAGCCAGGGCTGCCCAGTCCCTAACTATCCAATGCAGGATCCAACCAGTGGGGGAGATGAATCACCTCCTGCTCTGGCCAGGCAGCAGCTCATTGTTTACGTGAAAGTCCCACTCCTGGGAGGGCTTCTGCCACCCCGCCCTTCCTCTGTTGTTATCTCTGCCTGGCAGCAGCCCCTGGACAACACCAGTGGCCACTGGACTCTTGGGCCAAATAGCTTTCCCACTACTGGTAACCAGTCTGGAGGGGACAGTCTCCCTTTTGAGGCTTTGGCAGCTCCCTTTCCACTGCAGCGGAAGAGCTGAGTGTCAGAGAAGGAAGCTGGGCTGTGAAGAGCTCTTGTACTTACATAGGGCCAGCGAAGACAGAAAGATAACCCTGAAATTGTACCTGGAACTGTTGCATGACCTGAGGAGTGAGACAGACTGTCCCTAAGGTCCCCTAAATAAAAGTTTTGAGTCTCACTTGCCCCCTTCTCTTCTTGGTGGGACTTTGCAACCCCTAGGAGAGAAGCCACCACACACAAAAGGGCATCTGAAAAGAGCACGTGCCATAGGCCAGGACACCAGAGGTGTAGGAGGTGGTCAGCACAACAGTGAAAGTGCAGTTGTCACCTCTGGCCTGTGTCCCTGTGTTGATAATGAGTTGTGAGGTTGATGAAAAGGCTTTCTAAGCTATAAGGTGCTCTGCCAGTGTTTGCTATTGGCCTTTCCAGTTTATTTTGGTTTTGAACTGGAGAGAGAAGCAAATATAGAAATGACAAAAGAGCCAGGTGTGGTGGCACACCTATAATCCCAGTACACAGAGGCTGAGGCAGGAGAACTGTTTTAAGTTTGAGACCAGCCTGGGCTACAAAGTGAACTCAAGGCCAGCCTGAACTGCATACCAAGATTGTCTCAAGACCACAAAAGGAAGGAAGGAAGAAAAATGGCAAAATTAGCCATGGTCATGGAAGTTGGTGAGAGCAAGGACACCCCCACCCCAACTAGGGGCTCTTTGGCATGATAGGAGTGGTAGACTCAGGCAGGCCTTTCCTTGTCACCCTTTGCTGTCTCCTTGGAGACCTGCAGCCCTGTCACAGCTGCCCAGTTGCAGTAATGACCAAGCAGTGGAACCTCCAGGAGCTGAGAGCTACCCACTTAGAAGCTGGCTCAGTGTTTTAATCCCCCTGCACAATAGTTTACTCCATATAACATGGCATCAGCCACCTTAGGTCCACTGAGGATGTTTCTGTGGGCAGCAGGTGTCCCATGCATTAGGAACCCAGGTTCTGACTGACCAAACTGAGCCAGGTAGCCAAGGTGGCCCCTACCCCTCCCATACATAGTTCAGATCTGGGGCCATGGTGTTGTGCTACATCCAGGTCTCGCCCTGGGAAGCTGAGCTCCCCACATCGCATGGGTCACATCAGAAGTCCATCCCATGACATCAGCTCAGGGCTTCCCCATCATGTTACCCCCCCAGTCCTGCCACCCTCCTGTGCTTAGTCTCCCCACACCAACACAAGCCAGCAGTTGCCTTCCCCCGGGTCTTACCACATTGCACAACCTAGCAGGGTCTACACTTGATGGCATGTGAGGCCACCTGCTTACTGCCTCTCTGCTCTCACCAGCTCTGTCTGCTCCCTGTATTCTCTCACCATTCTATACCTTTGCACATGTACCTTCAGTGTGGAGCTTGTGTTCTTTCTGTGCTAGGGATTACACTCAGGAGCTACACACTGAGGTACGTGCCCAACTTTTTTTTTCTTTGAGACAAGATCTGAGTTGCCCATGCTAGGCTCTTCCTGCCTCAGCCTCCTAGAGTTTAGCTATTACAGGCACAGGCCACCAGAACTGGCTGGGCTCAAATTGTCATAATCTCTCGAACTCCCTCTGGCAGTCATCTTTCTCATTGCCCTCAGCACTCTTGCCTCTAAGAGAACATTTTACTGCCTTGTGAATTTGGCCCACATGCTGATGTGTCAAGATTACTAGTGTGTCCTTGTGAGCCAAGACAAGAAACCAAGAAATGCAATACCCCAGGTCCTGGCATGAGATAAGTACTCGATAAGTACTCAGAAAATAGGAATGGAAGGAGAGAAGCTCCATAACCAGAAGTCATGTCCACTGGGCTCCAGGAATGACCTACCATGTCCCAGGTCACTGGATCACTCAAATTTGCAGCTTAAATCCCAAGGGCCAATAGACTGGCCATGTACAGGCAACTCTGGACCTATATGACAGGAACAGGGGGCTCATTGTTCTCTCTCACTGTGAACTCTTTTTTTTTTTTTTTTTTTTTTTTTTTTTTTTTTTTTTTTTTTTTTTTTTTTTTTTTTTTTTTTTTTTTTTTTTTTGTATTTTAGGGAAAGGTCTACAGGGTTTTCAGGGTCTCACTACTAGATCAGACTGTTTACAGCCTCTGAAGAGCTGGGATTACAGGTGTGCACCACCATGCCCAGTCTCAATTGCGGTCTCAGCACTCCCCAGGGGGCAGGGCCAGCACAGTAGGCCCAGGGATTGAACCTCTGACTCCTGCATTTGCCTAAACAGGCGCTTTAATCCATTGAGCTATCTGGCTAGCACCCCTAATGTTAAATTGAACTAGAAATGCCAACATGAACTCATCGTTTAAAAATATATATGGGCTGGGGATATAGCCCAGTGGTACAAGGACTGCCTGGCAAACACAAGGCCCTGAAGTTTGATTCAGAGAAGTTGAGGGGTGGTGGAGAGGGAGGGAGGGAGATTTACTATTTCTGTTGGAAGTGGAAGCAATCTATGCACATTTGTCACTCAGATCTCAACAAACAAGCATGCAAACAAGGGCTTATAGGAGAAGTGGCTGATCTCAAAATCTAAATGAGGGGCTGGGAAGATAGCTCAGTAGAATAAGCACTTGCCTGGCAAGCTCAAGGGCCTGAGTTTAATCCCCAGTTCTGTCAAAAAAAAAAAAAAAAAAAAAGAAAATCTAAATGAAACCAGGACAGTTTGTTCCAGAAAGCAGAAAAAAACTAACAAGTACTTTGATCAAAGGGGCTGTTTAGAAGAAATTTTCCACTGACCAAATTTATTGAATTTGCCTGCATGTACTTCTAGCACTTGGGAGACTGAGGCAGGAGGATCAAGAGTGAGACCCTAAAAAAAAAAAGTGAGATCCTGTATCAAAACTATATATATATATATATATATATATATATATATATATATATATATATATGTATATATATACTTTAAATTTATATATATGTAATATTAAATGAGTAAATATCTGGAGTGATGTTTGAAAGTAGAAAAATGTATATTTGCCACCATCATAATTGAATGTGTCAACTTATTATAAATTGATAAATCCCCCTTTGTACACTATTAGTGTCATTGTTAAAATGGTACAACTGGGCCGAGCGTGGTGGCGCATGCCTGTAATCCCAGCACTTGGGAGGCTGAGGCAGGAGGATTGTTGTGAGTTCAAGACCAGCTTGAGCTACAAAGTGAGCTGAAGGACAGCCTGAACTGCATAGTGAGACCCTGTCTCAAAAGACATTAAAAAAAAAAAATGGTACAACTGGTATGGAAAACAATATGGTGGCCTCTAAAAATTTAAAATTAGAACTGCCACATGACCCAGCAATGCTACTTCTGGGTCTATATCCAAAGCAATTGAAGGCATGACTCAAAGAGCTACTTGCACATCCTTGTTCATACCAACATTATTCACAATAACCAAGAGTAGGAGCAATATAGAGTCTAGGCATGGTAGTGCGTGCTTGCAATCCCAGCACTTCAGAGGCTGAAGACAAGAGAATCACTACAAGTCCAAGAGACCCTATACCAAATACATAAATGAAAAAAAGAGGAAGAGGAAGAAGAAGCAATCTAAACAGATATCTAGGTAAACAAAGATGCTGTGTACATATCAGCCTTAAAAAGGAAGGAAATCCTGCCACACACTTAAACACAGATGAACCTTGAGAACATTATGCTAAATGAAAGGAACCAATCCTAATGAGGTAAACACTGCCTGATTCCACTTATATGAGGTATATAGAGTTATCAAGTTCTCAGAGACAGAGCTATGCATGTAGCTCAGTAGTAAAGCCCTTGACTAGTCCCTGGGTTTGAGTCCCCTGCACTGAAGAAAAAAGAAAAGAATGGGTCCAGGGAGATGGGTCAGTAGAATAAAGCTTCCCTGGCAAATGCAAGGGCCTGAGTTCAATCCCCGGTTCCACCAAAAAAAAAAGAAAAAGAGAAATTCATAGAGACAGGAGAACTGTAATTATCCAAAACTGGGAAAAGAGTAAAATGAATTATTCTTTAATGGATACAGAATAAAAATTCTGAAAATCTATTGCACCACCTTATAAATTAACATTATTTACTATGTCCTTAGAAATTTTTTGTTTATTTATTTAAATTTATGTATTTGGGGGGCCAGGGAGATAGCTCAGTAGAATAAGTGCTTCCTTGGCAAGTGCAAGGTCCTGAGTTCAATTCCTGGTACTGAAAAAAAAATAATAATAAATGTATGTATTTGGTACAGGTAAGGATTTTTTTTTCTGGCCCAGGCTGTGTTAAGGGCAGGTCTGGTAAGGCATGGAGAGCTGCAGATTGAACCACAGTCTCCTGTGCCTGACTAGGTTTGCCCCAGCAGGTGCATAAACAATTGAGCTAACTTGAAAGCCCCTCTTTGGTACAGGAAGAAATTTTTTTTGTTTTTGTTCTTGGTTTTGGTTTTTTTTTT
>PVKA01054660.1:0-10665 GCA_004027165.1 Ctenomys sociabilis
TAAAGCCCACTGAGCGAGTGGGAATTTCCCCGACTCCCTGGGCATCAAAGTTCAGTGAGTATAGAACTCCAGGCCCACGGTGCCAGAGAGACATTTCCAGGGATTCCCTGTACCCCCCCCGCCCCAGCCCCAGACCAAGTGCAGATCAGCTGGTGAGTGCTCCAGGCCTGCCACACCAGAGAAACATTTCCCAGCAATCGCTAGTCCCAACCCACGGCCCCAGACCCAGTGAAGTTCAGCCTGGAGTGAAAGCTTTAGGCCCGCCGCACTGGAGGGACATTTCTCAGTGATCCCTGGTCCCACTCCATGGCCTGAAACCCAGTGCAGCCCAGCCTGTGAGTGAAGGCTCCAGGACCACTGCACTGGAGGAACCTTTCCCAGACTTCTCCAGTTCTGGCCTGCAGCCCCGGACCCAGCACAGGTTGGCTGACCCAGCACAGACTACACAGTGAGCAAGAACATTCACTATCATTTTGGGAGCCCAGCAGACCCACCAAAGCCAAGGCCTTCCCACCTAGAGAATGACCTGCCTGACACAGGAGGGCCAACTCTGGCAATTTTCTGGATCCTTGCCCCAAAGCCAGCCAAGACAGTGGGAATTTTCATTACTTCCTCTGCATCCCAGTTTGGTTCATGCTCACCTGACCAGGCAACCAACAGAGGGGAACCACAGGAGCTGCAGCAAGAAGGAGCTGAGTGCAAGAGCTAGATCCAGGACAGGCATATGTGAATAATCTCAAAATTAATAGAATGGCACCAAAATCTCATAACAAGCTAAGGTCATAGATGCACCAAAGCTGTACACCAAAGGCCAAAGGTCAGTGCTATACAAAATGACAAAGACAAGGGGAAAAACACAATCCCAGACCTCGAGTCCACCAGTAAGGGCAGAGGACACTAGCTCAGCTGAAATGAATGAAGTAACAGATACAGCAGCAAAGGAACAATGGCAGAAAGGTACAGAGGAAATCAGAGAAGTAATTCCTCAAATTAAAAAAGAAATATCTGAATACATAGTATCTGAAATAAAGAATCAAATCCAGAAACACTGGGAGGAAAAACAATGCTCACCTGGAACAAGTGCAGAGAGCACTATTCTAGATGAAATGTATGAATTAACATCATTTGAAGCAAACAAACAACAGCATAAATGTCAGGAGGAACACAAAGCAGAAATAATTTCTGAAACCAAAAAAGAATTCTTTGAAAAAAAAAAAGAATTCGTTGAAATCATAGCATCTGAAATACAGAAACAAGTCCGGAAATATATAGAGGAAACCCAACTTGGAAGAAACACAGCAGAAAAACAATTAATAAATACCTCTAAAAAAAATGGATAAAAAAAATTGAGGAGATCAGAAATATGATGGATTCCTTGAATGAGCAGTACAGAAAAGAAATAGAACGCATGAAACAGAGTAAAAGAGATATAGAAGAACTAAAAGTATCAATCATGAGTCTTCAAAACCATTTCAGTGAAAGTGAAGACAGAGTTTCATATCTTGAAGATACCAGTGCAGCTAGCAAAAAGGTGAGAAAGGACATCTTAAAAACAATGAGGATACAGGAAAAAAATAATCCATCACCTGCAAGATGACACCAGGATGAACAATGTGAGAATAATTGGTATCAACGAGAATGAAAGAGTCAATACAAATGACATAAAAAAAGATTGGGGAGAAGTAATAGCAGAAAACTTCCCAAATATGAGGAAACAATCCAACATTCAGGTAACTGAAGCATACAGAACGCCAAATAACTTCAACCCAAATAAAAACAAACTGACACATATAATAGTCAAGATCCCAGAAATCCAATACAAACGTAACATACTGAAAGCACCTAGAGAGAAGAAGCAGATCACATTCAAAGGAAAACCGATCAGAATTACAGCCGACTTCTCTATACAAACAATGAAGGCAAGGAGAGCATGGAGCAGAGTTCTTCAAGACCTGCATGAAAACAAATTCCAGCCCAGACTACTATACCCTGCAAAACTCTTTCTCAAGCTTGATGGAGAAGTGAAATACTTCCATGACAAAGAACAACTAAAGAATTTATTGACAACAAAGCCATCCCTTCACAGGCTGCTGAAAGATGTGCTAGAGAGAGACTTCAATGACCAGAACTTCATGAATGAGAACAGAAGGAACCCAATAAACAGAACAGACAATTAAACACAGCATACAAAGGAGTAACAATAGCAGATAAATATCATGACAAACAAGTCAACAAATTTCAATTATAAACATCAATGTAAATTGACTCAATTCACCAATTAAAAGAAATAGACTGGCACAGTGGATTAGGACACAAAATTCAACAATATGCTGTATACAAGAAACACACTTAACTCAAAAGGACATTCATAGGCTCAAAGTCAAAGGACAGAAAACAATACTGCACACCCCAGCATCTCAGAAAAAAGCAGGGATAGCAATTCTGTTCTCAGACAGTCTTAACTTCAAACCAAGAAGGATCAAATGAGGCAAAGAAGGCCACTATATATTGGGCAGGGGAAAAATTCAAGAGCAAGAGGTAACACTCATAAATATCTATGCACCAAACACAGGAGCACTCAATATGTAAGGCAAATCCTAATGGACATGAAAAACCTAATATCTAAGACCACAATCTTAACAGGAGACCTTAATATACCCTTATCTCAAAAAGATAGATCAACCAGAAAAAATTAGCAAGGAAGTAGCAGAACTGATCCAGAGCTTGGAAAAAATAGACATGGTGGACATATACAGAGTGTTCCACCTAACCATGGCTGAATACATATTTCTTTCAGCTACATGTAGGTTGTTTTCCAAAACTGACCACATACGAGTCCAGAGGTCATTGTGTAAGTACATGCAAGAAAATAGAAATTATCCCGTGCATATTACCTGACCACAGTGCAATGAAACTGTAAATAAATGACAAAAGAAACCAGAAAACCTCGCTAAATTCATGGAAACTAAACAACATCCTACTCAGCAATCAATGAGTCACAGAAGAAATTAAACAAGAAATTCAACAATATCTACAACTCAATGAAACTTAGAGCACAATGTACCAGAATTTATGGGATGAGATGAAAGCAGTTCTTAGAGGGAAAATCATAGCTATGAACTCACACATTAGGAAAACACAACGGGAGTAAATGAGTACAATAATGTTGCACCTCCAACAACGAGAAAAAGTAAAGAAAATGAAACACAAAGTGAAAAAAAAAAAGAAATGAAATCATAAAGATTAGATCAGAAATCAATTCAGTTGAAATGGAGAAAACAGTTCAAAGAATCCACAAATCAAAAAGTTGGTCCTTTGAAAGACTAAATAAAGTTGATAAGCCTCTAGCCATCTAACCATCAATATAAATGGACGCAATTCACCAAAAGAGGCAAGAAAAAATTCAAGTCCATGCAATAAGGAATGAAAAGGGTGAAATCATCACAGACCCAGCAGAAATTCAAAAGATTATCAATAGTTACTTAGAAAATCTTTAAACTCACAGAATAGAAGACACAGAAGAAATGGACAGATTCCTTGAAAGGTACAAATTACCAAAACTGAACCAAGAAGATACAACAACTCTCAATAATCCAATAACACAGCGAACAAAATACAAAACATAATAAAAAGCCTACCAACAAAGAAAAGTAGTGGTCCTGATGGATTCACAGCTGAATTCTAGAAATTTAGAGAAGAAATTTAGAGAAGATATAATCCCTACACTCCACAAGCTCTTCAATGAAATGGAAAAGGAAGCAGTCCTCCCAAAGTCATTTCTGGAGGCAAGTATAATACTGATTCCAAAACCAGGGAAAGACACAACCAAAAAGAAGAACTACAGGCCACTCTCCCTCATGAACATAGACACAAAAATCCTCAGTAAAATCCTGGCAAATAGAATACAACAAATCATCAACAAGATCATACACTAGATCATGCAGGTAGGATTCATCCCAGGGATGCAAGGATGGTGCAATATTTGAAAATCTATAAAAGTAATACACTATTTTATGAGAATGAAATTTCAAAAGCACATGGTCATCTCAATTGATGCAGAAAAAGCTTTTGACAAAGTCCAATACTCATTCATCTTCAAGGTCCTACAGAAAATTGGAATACATGGACTATACCTTTACTTGATAAAAGCCATCTATGACAACCCAAAAGCTCATATAATCCTAAATGGGGAAAAACTGAAATCTTTTACTCTTAAATCAGGTACAAGAAAAGAATGTCCTCTATCACCCCTCTTATTCAATAATCTTGGAACCATTAGCAACAGCCATTAGAAAAGAGGGAGAAATAAAGGGAATACGAATAGGTAAAGAAGTTAAATTATCACTATTTGCAGATGACATGATATTTTACTTGGAGAACCCCAAAAATTCCACCAAGAAAGTACTAGAAATGATAGGGAAATTCAGTAGCACAGCAGGATACAAAATCAATATGCAAAAGTCAATAGCAATCCTCTACACAGATAACAAGCACACTGAAAGGGAAAAAATAGAAACAATACCTTTTACAATAGCTCGCAGAAAATGAAATACTTTGGAATTCTCTTAACCAAGGAAGCCAAAGATATTTTCACGGAAAATTAAAATACCGTAAGAAAAGAGATTATAGATGATTTGAGAAAATGGAAAGGTATTCCATGCTCCTGGATAGGAAGATTCAACATCGTGAAGATGGCCATACTCCCAAAATTGCTGTACACATTTAATAGAATCCCTATCAAACTGCCATCAACATACCTCACAAACATAGACAAACCGTTCCTGAAATTTATTTGGAATCACAAACGACCTAGAATAGCAAAGGCAATCTTGGCCAATAAAGACAAGACAGGAGGCATCACAATTCCTGACTTGAAATTATACTACAATGCCACTGTGATAAAATCAACATGGTATTGTCAACAAAATACCTGAGGATCAATGGAATAGATTAGAACATGAAGAAGCATCTGCAAAGACACTGAGCCATCTGATATTCCATAAAGGGGCCAAACATAGAAGAAAGATACCCTCTTTAACAAATGGTGCTGGAAAACATGGCTTTCTACATGCTGAAAACTAAAACTTGATCCAGCTCTATCACCATGCACTAAGTTAAAGTCAAAATGGATTGACGATCTAAACATTAAAACAGAAACACTCAATCTCCTGGAAGAGAAAGTGGGAGGAACTCTTGAAGATATAGGGGTAGGTAAAGAGTTCATGAACAAACATATATTTACACGGGAAACACTTGAAAGAATCAACAACTGGATCAACTCTTCTTGAGGAGTTTCTGCGCGACAAAAGCAATTGTCAATAGAGTGAAAAGACAACCCATAAATTTTGAAAAAATGCTAACTAATAAGCAATGAGACAAATATCCACTGTCTAGAATATATAAAGAACTAAGTTATAGCAGAGTCCTCAAATTTAAAGAACTAATCCAGAAATGGGCATCTGAGATGAATACACACTTTTCAGAGGATGAAATTAAAGAAGTAAATAAATATATGAAAAAATGCTCCACATCGTCAGCCATTCATGAAATGCAAATAAAAACGACATTGAGAAACCATCTCACTCCAGAAAGGATGGTTATCATAAGGAAATCCATCAACAACAAATGTTGGAGATGTTGTGGGGAAAAGGGAACACTTTTCCACTGTTGGTGGGAATATAGACTGGTGCAACCATTGTGGAGATCAGTGTAGAGACTCCTAAAAAGAACAGGACTGGAAATCCCATTCAAGTCAGCTATCCCCTTACAGGGAATTTTCCCAGAGGAACTGAAAATATTATATCACAGTAATATATGGGTACCTATGTTTATAGCAGCACAATTTGTGATAGCAAAATCTTGGAAGCAACAAGGATGTCTGTCACACGAGGAATGGTTGAGAAAGATGTGGCATTTCCATATAACAGAGTATTACTCAGGTATAAAGATTGGTAAACTTGAAGCATTTATATTGAAGTGGATGCCACTTTAATATATACTCATAAGTGAAATAAACCACACACAACTGCAAATAACATACAGTCTCCCTAGTATAAGAAGTTAAAAGAAGAAATACAAATAGAAATGAACAACAACAACTAAAAAGAATTTACTCAGATAGTTAGGGCAAACTGAACGACATATGCTGTAGGGTACTTATCAGCTTTTCTTCTGGATGGTTAACAACCGAAATTCACAGATCAAAAACTGGAGAAATGGAAGAGTCGCAAGGTCAGCGAAGACTCAGACATAGGAGAAACTGTACTGTGACATCATGAAACTCAGTTGTGCCCCAAATTTTCTGATCAAGGAGAGTATGGAGCCACATAGGAAAGAGAACGAAGTTCTATAGTGTGCCTAGGGAGAGTCACATGGAAAGAAAACTTTCTCTCAGGCTCTCACAGAGAGCAAACTGGTCAAGCATTAGCCATGACTCATCCACATGGCTGACACAGACTAAGGATCAACAGAGTAAGGTACAGCATTAGAAGATAAACCCTGAGGGGACTTGAATATCCTCATAAGAAACAAAAGCTACATTTTTTGTTATATATTTCTTGCTCTATCTCTGTTTTAATTGTCCAGCAGAAAAGAATAAAAATGGTGTGTACAACATGGGGCCATAATAATAAGTTGAGCTGTAAATGGCTATGGTCAACAACTTCTTTAGATAAGTCACTATTATTGTGGAATGCTGGACTGTGTTGAATTGTGTCGCCGAGTTCAGATACGTATAATGGTTTAATGACAATAGATTGCCTATGTTTGACAGGTCTAGAGAAAAAAAAAAGGGAATACAAAGAAATAACCATGATGTGCCTTCATAGACAGTACACTTTTGGATAAATATGCCATGTTTCTGCATAATTCTATGAGAAGCAAGATTTGCAACAACAGTGGCTGGACAAGATATTATGTCGGCTTCTAGTACTATGAAGAATCACAAGCAAGATAACAAGGTAGAAAATATTAATTATTAAATTTGTGGTATAATTCAGGTATAAAAAATAAAATAAGTCTACAGTTACATTCTCTCAAGTCACTGATTAGACACATCTGCTATAATAGTGTCTGCAAGTACAATATCATGTATGCACCTTGTACAATACGAAAACAGTCTGCAATGTATTAGGTATCGAATCTGTCCTGTTAACTTGTCTTGAAAGTGTATCATTGCTATTTGTTCTTCAATAAAATAAATAAATGAATAAACAAATAAATAAATAAAAATAAAAGAAAAATGAACGGCTTCAAGACAATTGAAGTAAGAAAAAGTATTCATGATAGTAAAGAATTACTAAGAATGAAACATAAGATAAATATTAGAATGGCAAACAAATGACAACCTCTTCTAACAGTTAGGGATACGATATTGCACAAAGTTCTAGTATGTTGTGGACATGGATACTGTCCATGATGCTTACATGTGGCCAGGTGTTAATTGTGAGACTGAGCTACAGCTATTTCCTTGATATCCACCTTGTAGATACAGGTAGAATCATGACCCATAGGGTGAAGGACAAGGCCATTTGTAGAGTATGTTGATGGAAATATTCTGGTGCTGTATACAAAAGAATAACTGAAAGACTGCTTTTGTATACCTCTAATTCTCCTGTGTTTCAGTGTTTGCCCTATTTGGTGGGTTCTTTCCATTCTCATTCATGGAGTTGTGGTCATTTCTCTCTGTCTCTTGAACATCTCTCAGTACACTGGGTGGGCTTGGCTTTGTCATCCTCAGATTCTTAAGCTGTTCTTTGTCATGGAAGTATTTCACTTCTCCATTATACTTGAGAGTTTTCTAGGTTATGTCAGTCGATGTTTGAATTTGTTTTCTTGTAAGACTTGAAGTACTTTGCACAATGCTCTTCTTGACTTGAGAAAAATCTGCTGTTCCTCTGATGGGTTTTCCTTTAAATGTGATCTGTTTCTTTTCTCTAGTGGCTTTTAGTATACTATTCCTGCGCTGAACTTCTGGAATCCTGATTACTATATGTTTAGAAGTGATTTTAATTGGGTTGATGTTATTTGGAGATCCATATGCTTTGGTTACTGAATATCAGATTGTTTCCCCAAATTTGGGAAGTTTTCTGTTATTACTTCTGCCCATACTCTTTTTATATCATTTACATTGACTCCTTCTTTCTCATTGATTCTTATTAGTGTTATGTTGTTCATCTTTGCATTGCCTTGCAGATATTGAATTATTTTGTTTTGCATCCGAGGTGTTTTTAAGAGATCTTTTGTTACCTTTTCACCAGCTGCAAAGGTGTCCTCAAGGTCTGATAATCTATTTTCACTTTCATTCAATTAGTAGTTTTGCCAGGTTGTGATTAGGGTTTTAATTCCTGTATCACCTTGGATCTGCTTCATGCATTCTATTTCTGTCCTCTATTGCTCATTCAAGGATTCCCCCATTTTTTACTCTACTCTATTTTTATATCAGTGTCTTCTTTAGAAGCAATTAGTACTTCTTTCATCTTAGTTATCATTTCTTTGTTGGTTTGTTTCTTTTTTTCTTTCTGGTGGAACCAGGGATTGAACCCTTGTGCTTGCCAGGTAAGGGCTTATTCTACTGAGCCAACACCTTAGCCTCTACAATTTCTTTTTTCTTTTTTTCATTTCAGAGATTGTTTTTGATTTGATTTCCTCAATTTCTGCAGTTGCTTCTTTACCTCAGATGCTATTATTTCAGATGTGTGGTTTCCAATGTCTTGCATGCTATTGTCTCCTGCATTTGTTCTAGGTGGTCTTGGGACCTGAGAATGCATTTGGCTCCTTCTCTGTCTTCTGACTTTTGGTGTAGAGCTTAGATAAGAGTTATTTCCCCAGAACTAGGTCCAGATCTATCAAGATCAAAGTCATCCCGATGGGTGTAGCTTTGGTTTGGCTGCTGTGCTCTAATTCTTCCTGCTACAGCCTTCCTGCTACAGCCATTGTAGGTGAATGTGCCACTCTGTGCCACTCTGACAAGATGTTCTCCTCGATCAGCTGTGTAGGTCTTGCCTCTAACCTCTCTGCAGGGAGTTGTGCCATAGGGTATCACACCAAGCCGTACTGATGGATGAAGTTTTTGGTCAGGGTGCTGGCCTGGAGTCAGGATCTGGTGGGCATCATGTGGTCCCACTCACACCCTGGGTCTGGGTGCTGGTTGGAGTGAGGATCGGGAAGGTGCTCTATGTTTTTTTTATAGATTTTTTTTATTAAGTTGTATTGAATCCATTTGATCTTCTAGTGTAGGACGTTGAAACATTTTCCTATGTTTGGAGATCTTTCTGGCACTAATATTTATGTGAGGCTTTCTCCATGTCTGATGCATAGGGTGTGTTTCTCTCTACACTGTGAAGTCTGGAATGGGGGGAGGTAATGTATGGAATAAGTGCCTGCTCCTCCTAGTTTTGTGTTCTGTTGATTTCTTATTTACATGAGGTACACAGTTGTTGTAATAAGTCTTATCCTTTCCTTACTTTGTTTTTCTTGTGGGACTGGGGATAGAACTCATACTCTTGTGCTTGCCAGGGAAGCACATATTCTCCTGAGCCATCTCCCATGCCCCACAGTGTCCTTACATTTTTGAAAAGTATATTGCACAATGGATTGCTGTGAAATAAGATGATTCAGTATAGCACAGTAATTGAATTTCCTATTCTGTTAAATTTGCTGATATTCTAGTCAAGAGGCTTAGTTTTAAAAAATATTTCTGTACTACCAGATAACTAATACAATGAAGAACAAACTGGATGTCTACTACTCCAAAATACTAGACAATATTGTGTTTTTTGAACGTAAAAACAGCATGCCAGGGAAGTGTCAATGCTATACTTTGATAGGCTGAACACTGTCATTGAAAAGATGTTTAATTCGAAACCTAAAATAATGCCTCTCCCACATGCAGGAGAATGGTCACTTGAGAATTTGCCTGTAGGTCAGAGAGAAATTAAGCTATTAGGGAGTGGGGAGGTGGCTCAGTAGCCTAATGCTCACCTGGCAAGTGAATGGACCTGCGCTTCAATCCCCAGTTCCACCAAAATAAAAAAATAAAAAATAAATAAATTGGACAGAAATTAAGTGATTTCTTAGCTTAATATATTGAGCATTACTATTATAATTTTAATGTATTTGATACAGGGGGTACTGTAAAGCTAGGACTTGTAGCTATCCTCTTGTGGCCAGCCTCACCAGCTCTGGGATTACAGGCATGTGCCACCATACCAGGATTTGGTTACCAGCCCAGAGCATGTGGAAACAGGGCCGGTGGGGATTGAACCCACTCCCTGCACTTGCCTAAGCAGGCACTTAGTCCACTAAGCTATCTTGACAGTCCTGAAAATTTTATTATGTATTTGGGATATAGAATACATTTTCTTTCCTTTTGCTTATATTTATTCCATTTCTTGTTCTTCAAAAACTAACACAAACTGAATATGTCACATTCATTCCAATGAGCATTTTCTATATTGTGCACATTAGATCACATTTGCATAAAGATTCAGTACACAGCCGGGCGTGGTGGTGCATGCTTGTAATCCCAGCACTCGGGAGGCTGAGGCAGGAGGATTGTTGTGAGTTCGAGACCAGCCTGAGCTACAAAGTGAGCTTAAAGCCAGCCTGAACTGCATAGTGAGACCCTGTCTCAAAAAGACAAAAAAAAAAAAAAAAAAAAAAAAA
>PVKA01054661.1:0-10671 GCA_004027165.1 Ctenomys sociabilis
AAAAAAAAAATAAAAGAACTGGTGAGATAGCTCAGTGGAATAGATGCTTGCCTGGCAAGTGCAAGGTCCTGAGTTCAATCCCTGGTACCACAGAAACAAAAAACAACCATCAAGAAAAAAGTTTGAGTCTAGCCTGAGAAATCTTTTTATTAGCTTAGAAAGATCTTATTTTCAAAATTAAAAGATAATAATAAGAGGACTGGGCAAGTAGATCAGTGTGAAGGTCTTGTTCAAACCTACTGCTGAAACAAACTCAATTAGTATAAAGAAGGAAGAAAAAAGTCAAAGAACAGATGGTAACATAGTAAGATGTAAGCTTAACCATATTGATGACCACAAAAAATTTCAATGGCCTAAACATTATAGATAAATACAAAGATTATTAGACTGTACTTTTGCCGTAATCCACTTGTGTACTTTCTAAGAAATGAAACTTTAAGTAAAAGACACAGAAAGGCTGGCAAGATAGCTCAGCAGACTAGGCATTTGCTCGGGCAAGTGCAGGGGCCTGGGTTCTATCCCGGCCCTGCGTGTTGCGCCGGCCCTGCACACTGGCGCACTGGAGTCTGGGTGTGGTAGCACACACCTGTAATCCCAGCACTAGGGAGGCAGAAAAACAGGAGGCTCATGACAAGTCTGA
The DNA here is from genome assembly GCA_004027165.1 of Ctenomys sociabilis. NCBI lineage: Eukaryota > Metazoa > Chordata > Mammalia > Rodentia > Ctenomyidae > Ctenomys > Ctenomys sociabilis. The sequence goes on from PVKA01054661.1 coordinate 641, forward strand.
GCTGCATAGAGACAGCTCAGTGGATTAAAGCACCTGCAAGCAGGTGCAGGGGCTGGGGTTCAGTCCCACGGGAGGGGGTGCTGCGCCAGCCCTGCCCCCAGGGCACTCTGAGAGGGCAGTTGAGACTGGGTGTGGTGAAAAATTAACCAAACATATTCTTCGGATAACCCACTACTATGCTGGACTGTGTTGGGTTGTTTTGCTGAATTCATGGACTTATAGTTTTAGATGCCAATAGAATACCCACCTCTGAAGGACTAAACAAAAGAAGGGGATACAAAGGAAGGACCATTTTGTATTTGTATATACAGAATAGTCAGGATAGAAATACAGCTACTCTCAATTCAATGAGTAGAAAGATTTGTACTAGTGTTTGGGCAGGATACCCTGTCTGCTTCTTGTACTATGGATAACCACTAAGAAGATAACAATGTACAATTTATTAATTATTGAAGCTGTCCTATTAATCAGTTTTGAAACTGTCTTATTGCTATTTGTTTCTCAATAAAATAAAATAAAGAAAAATTAACCAAACATAGATATTTGAGATCAGTAGGATTTTTTAAATCTCTAGCCATACTTGGTTACAAGAGGAGAGAAAATACAGATTAGCAATTTCAGATATGAAAGAGTAACTACATTGAAAAACCGATAAAATCATAAACAACTTGTCAATATATTCAGCAAAGTAGATAAACTGAACAAATTCTTTTTTTTTTTTTTTTTTTTTTGTCTTTTTGAGACAGGGTCTCACTCACTATGCAGTTCAGGCTGGCCTTAAGCTCACTTTGTAGCTCAGGCTGGTCTCGAACTCACAGCAATCCTCCTGCCTCAGCCTCCCGAGTGCTGGGATTACAGGCATGCGCCACCACGCCCGGCTGAACAAATTCTTTAAAAGATACAAGCTACTAAAACTCACTCAAAAAGAAAGACAACTTAAGTAGCCACCTGCCTATGAAATAAATTGAAATTGTGGTTAATGTTCCTACAAACAAAACTAGGCTGAGCTGGCTCCATTACTGAATTCTAGCAAGTCAAAGGAAGAGAAACAATTCCACAAAAATTCTTCCATACAAATGACAAGGAGAGCTATTTCCCAACTCACTCTCAGAGGTTTTGATTACCTTGATAACAAAGTCAGAGACATTACAGAAGAAAAAATACAACTACAGGCCAATATTCTACATTTCCTAACATATTTCAGCATTTGTAACATATTTTTAGCAAGTGATATACTAAAAGAATAAAAGATCTGGCTGTTATTCTAGGAATGCAACATTAGTTTAATATAATTCATCATGTGAACAAATAAGAAAATAAAATTTAGGTTACTATCTCTAAGATGCTTAAAAAGCATTGACAATATCCAATATCCATTCTTGACATAGAAAACATCCAGCAAACTAAGAATAAAAGAGAATTTACTTAATTTTTTTGTGTGTGTGGAACTGCGGATTGAACTCAGGCCCTTGCACTTGCCAGAAAAGCGCCTGTTCCACTGAGCCCAAATTTACTTAATCTTTTTTTTGTTTTGTCTTTTGGAGACAGGGTCTCACTATGCAGTTCAGGCTGGCCTTAAGCTCACTTTGTAGCTCAGGCTGGTCTCGAACTCACAACAATCCTCCTGCCTCAGCCTCCCGAGTGCTGGGATTACAGGCCTACGCCACCACGCCCGACTCCAAATTTACTTAATCTTATAAAGCAAATCTGTGAAATCCCACAGCCAACATGCCACTTTTTTTTTGTCTACTGCTGTTTTTTTTTTTAATATCAGAAATCAAACTCAGGACCTTGTGCTTACTAAGCAGGAGCTGTGCCATTGAGCTATATCCCTGGCTGCCGGCCCACCGTTGTTATATCTATACAACCTTGTGCTGGAAGTTCTGGCCAGTAATTAGACAAGACAAAGAAATAGAGGCACAGGGGCCAGGGAGATGGCTCAGTGGAATAAGCACTTCCCTGGCAAGTGCAAGGGCCTGAGTTCAATCCCTGGTTCCACCAAAAAAAAAAAAGAAAAATAAGAAATAGAGGCACCCAGGTTGAAAAATAAGAAATAAAATAATTTTTATTTACAAATGACAAGACTGTCTATGTAAAAAAGCCAGTGGGATTATTTATAGTGGTACAGAAGCACTATAAATAAATGAGTCTAGCACATTTACAAGATACAACATCAATATATGATCAATATATGAGAACTCAGTCACATCTTACAAACTAGCAACAAGCTAGTTGGTTTGTTCAATAACATCAAACAGGAAATCCTTGAGCTCCTCTTGTTCTCCATCCAACTGGATGGAGACAGAAAAGCAACTCCCATGTAGGGACTCTGAATCCGGGGTGCTCTTTGCATTGTCAACTCTGGGGAGAGTGGAGACAGCCTGAGCTGGGAGCCACCGCTTGGGGGCAGCTCACAGGCCAGACCTCTGTGTTTTCCTAAACTAGATACACTCAGATCCTTCAGCATCAGGAGAGGTGAGAAGCTTATCAGCCACTGCCACACTCTGGCCAACGAGGCAGAGGGATCCTGGAGAAATGTCAAGGGGGCAGAGTAAGAATTACAGAAAAATAACTTCCCAGAGACTGAGAACTTTGGTTCTGGGATCCAGGAACGCACTCATGAAGTAGGCATGGGCATGAAGTAGGACCCAGGAAGAGACCCTTAGTCAGAACTTCTGTGGGGCATGGGAAGGCAGGGTGTAGCATCGCTGACAAGAAGCACCAACGGGGCCACATGGGAGCCAGAGTCAGTGAAGAGGAGAGGGCCACTCTCTCTCTCTCTCTCTCTCTCTCTCTCTCTCTCTCTCTCTCTCTCTCTCTCTCTCTCTCTACCTGCCTGCCTTTCCTTCCTTTCTTTTCTCTGTTTCTCTCTCTCCCTCCCTTCCCTCTCCTCCCCTTCCCTTCCTTTCCCTTCCCTTTTGTTTTTCTTTCATCAGGGTTTCACTATGCAATTCAGGCTGGCCTTGAACTCACAGCAATCCTCCTACCTCAGCCTCCCGAGTGCTGGGATTACAGGCCTGTGCTCCCACCCAGGTTCAGCAGAATTTCTTGATGCTACTAACCCTTCTGACAGGAAAATTCCAATTTCCATCCTGACAGCCAATAAAATGTTTTCAGTTAAATGTTAAAGAAAGAGGGAAGAAAGAGAAGAAGATAAAATGTGAATAGATATGCAAAGACTGAATATCCAAAACTGTAAAATATTGTTTTGGGTTTTATTTTATTTAAGGGAAGAGTCTACAGGCTGTTCAGGGTCTCACTACTAGATTGGACTTGTAGTGATCCCTCTGTTTACAGCCTCCCAAGAGCTGGGATTCCAGGTACAGGCCACCAAGCCCAGTCTCAGTTGCAATCTCAGTGTGCCTGGGAGCGGAGCCGGCATGGCAGGCCCAGGCATCTAACCCCCAGCTCCTGCACCTGCTTGCAGGCACTTTCATCTGCTGAGTTATTTGGCTGGCCCAAACTATTGTTAAGGGAATGGAAAAACCTGTACAGTGGAGAGGCCTATCTTATTTTGGAGTTTGATGTTTCAATATTGATAGGATGCCAACTTCCTTCCAAATTTATTCATAGATTCAACATAATCTCAGCTAAATCATACTAGACTATTCTGTAAGAAATTAACAAGCTGATTCTACAATTCACATGGAAATTCAAAAAACTTGCCAGCTATGGTGGCGCACACCTGTAATCCCAGCACTTGGAAGACTGAAGTAGGAAGACCACCATGAGTTTGAAGCCAGCCTGAGCTAACGGTGAGTTCAAGGCTGGCCTGAACTATGTAACAAAACCCTATCTCAAAACAAACAAACCCTAAAATCTGAAGATCTAAAATAGTCAAATCAGGGGAGAGGGACAGATAGCTCAATGGCACAAGCACCTGCCTGACAGATGTAAGGTCCTGGGCTTGATCTCCCAGTACCAAATAAATAAATAAAACAAAATAGCCAAGTCAGTGGCCATATTTGAAGCCAAGACCTGAAGCGTAAGAGACAATAAAGTAGGTACAGTGTGCTCACTCCTGACCTTGGTGCTGGAGAGGCTGAGGCAGGAGTACAAGCTTCCCCATGAATTCACTGAGCACTATTTGAGGCTCAGTCTCAAAAAAAAGGAAGAGCCAGGTGTGCACTTCCCATCACCCAATGCAGCACATCTCCCTGACTCCAGTCGGGCCCTGGTATCCCCGGGTGCTCCCCAAATGCTCTCTTGAAGGGTCAGCAGCGGTGTTGTCCTGAGTTATATTAAAGCCTGATGAAAAACCCATACTTAAGTTTGCTCATTCTGGATTATTTGCATTAATTTTGATTTTTTAAAGTGTTTCATGACTTGTTCTTGTTGTTGGTACTGGAAATTAAGCCGAGGGGTATGCTACCCGTGAGCTACATCCGAGCCTTTTTCATATCTTATCATTAGACTGGGTCTTAATTATTCAGACTCGTGATCTTACTGGCACAGCCTCTCAGAGTGCTTAGATTACAAGTGTGTGCCATTGTGCCCAGCTTATTTAGTTACTTAGTTTGGGAGTATCCAAGTAAATTTCGTTTTTTAAGACAGGTCTTAGGAACAGCCAAATAGCTCAGTGGATTAAAGCGCCTGCAAGCAGGCGCAGGGGCCAGGGGTTTGACCCTCCAGCCCACCATGCTGGCCCCACCCCTGGGGCACGCTGAGATGGTAACTGATACTGGGTGTGGTGGCACACACCTGTAATCCCAGCTCTTGGGAGGCTGTAAACAGGCGGATCACTATGAGTCTGATCTAGTAGTGAGACCCTGAATGCCCTGTAGACCCTTCCCTAAGATACAAAAAGAAGACAGGGTCTTACTCTGTAGCTCAGACTGGTCTCAAACTTAATTATGTAGCCTGGGCGGCCCCTGAGCATGGTGATCCTCCTGCCTCAGCCACCCCAGTGTTGGTATTACAGGCGTGCGTCACCACGCCTGCCCACGGTATCTCTGCCTTCTAATTCTAGCCCTGTCCCCTCCCCCAGCTCTAGGACATCATAGCACCTCCTACACCTACACAAACACGGAACATCTACTATTTTCTGCTCGGCTACTGGTTTGAGAACAAAATTATTCGCAAAAAGAAAGGAATGAAAGGGAAAGTGGAAGGGATTCTCAAGTTTTTAGCTCTGCAGCCTCTATGCTTCCCTTTCTGTTCTTGTCCTGGGGTCTGCACTCTCCGGGAGAGGGGCTGCCACAGGCCAAAGGGACTCACTGTGACAACAAATGTTTTCTTATTTCACAAAAACTCTAGATTCAGCTGATATATTAATATTCGTTTATTTTCTGAAGGAGAGACTCAGAGTTCTCTAGTTATTTTTTAGCACTTGAGTTTTGTTTTAGAAAATTAAAACTTTACTTTCTTATCTCTTCCCCTTCCCTGCAAACAATTCCTGTCTGTCTCCTTCTGTTGTTGAGTTTAGTGCGCCTGCTTCCATAACGCACCCCATCCTTTCGTAGATACATTATTTAGAAGTAACATGCCTGTGACCCCAGTTTCATGCAAGAGGACTGGGAACGGGAGCCCAGCTAGGGAGACACAGCAAGGCCACATTTCAAAATAAAAAGCGTTGGGCCCAGCCTGATAGCTCAGCGGACCAAAGTGCCTGCTTAGGCAGAGCGCAGCATCCGGGCTTCGATCCCAAGCATGCCACGCCGGCCCTGCCCCTGGGGTGTGCTGAGACTTGAGACTGAGCCTGGTGGCATGCGCCTGTAATCCCAGTGCTTGGGAGGCTGAAAATGGGAGAATCACTATGAGTCAGATCTAGGAGAAACCCTGTAAACCCTCTATCCCCTGTACTAAATGTATAGAAATAAATAAATAGGACTGGTGGTGTAACTTCGTGCAAAGGCCCTGGGTTTGATCCTCAGTACCCTGGGTTCCCCCCCAAAAAAGGAAAGAAAAAAGAATTATATGATATAGGCAGCGAGATTAATGTGGGCCCTATGATCTTTGCTTCTTGGTATTTATGAACTTGTGTAATCTTCTTTGAGTGGGGGCCAGGTTTCTGACTTTCTTTTCCTCTTTCCCTTCCTTTTGTCCTTCATATATTATTATTATTTATTTATTTATTTATTTATTTATTTAATTTTTTTTTTTCTCAGAGTTTCTCTATGTAGCCCTGCCTGGCCTTGAACTTGTGACCCTCCTGTCTCAGCCTCCTGAATGCTGAGAATACAGGCATGCGACACCATGCCCGGCTTTGAATTGCTTCTAATCAAAAGAGTTCAGCAAAGGTGACAAGATGTCCATGGTTTCATGTATGTGGATTATATTATCATCATTTAAGTGTCAGAACTGGACGCTCCAGGAGGAGGTCCCTCCACTGAGACAAACATGGAGCCATGTTGGATCTCTTGGACCTGATGGGACATTGAAAACCCTGAGAGGAGGATTTAACCAAGGGAGAGGCTGCTGCTTCAGTGAGGCAGAGGTGCAGGAGTCAGCCATCTGTCCCCATTCCTTAGTCCTGCCACAGCTGTCAGGACAGTGGCCAGTGTTCCGGGAGTGTCAGGCTGCTACCATGGCAGGCAAGAGACCCTGTTATCAAAGCGCTAGAGCCTGGACGTCTCGGCTGGTCTGGCAGCCTTCCGAGGGGCGGGGCGGGGCGGGTGCTGGGACTGCCTCAGGATCAGCTTCCAAGCAGCCAGCTGTAATCAGCGGCGTCCCTCTGGCAGGATTTCCTAGGATATTTAAAGAGACAGAACTTTATCCAGTTATGTGTTTTGGAGCCAGGCATTTAAAGAAAGCTTTGTCAGGTTACCACTGACCACTAAGATAGTAGAAAAGAAATTTCAGTGACCATGAACAACAAGGAATATTTTGCAAGCATGGTTGGAAAAGTCACAAAAGGACCATTTCAACTCTTAACGAGGAAGCTCAGCAACCGCTGAATAGAGGGAGAACCAGATTTACAGAGTTACTACATTATAGTATCCAGAACGTCCAGTTCTCAATGAAAATATCCAAACATCCAAGTAAACAGGAAAGAATAGCCCATTTGCAGGAATAAATGAGATTCTGATGGATAGTATGTCTGAAAAAAAAAAATCCAGATACCGAAATAATGAGCCAAGAGTGTTAAGCAAGATTGTTTGAAATATGCTCAATGAACATTTAATGGGAGAACTACCAAGAATTAAAGGAAATCAGGAAAGCAATGTTTGAAGAAAATATAAGAATATCCAGCTGGGCATGGTGGCACATGCCTGTAATCCCAGCACTCGGGAGGCTGAGGCAGGAGGATTGTTGTGAGTTCGAGACCAGCCTGAGCTACAAAGTGAGCTTGAGGCCAGCCTGAACTGCATAGTGAGACCCTGTCTCAAAAAGACAAAAAAAAAGTCTACAACTTGTTCTAGAACTTTTCTCCTCAGTAACAAATGCAAAATTCACTAGAAAAATTTCACAATAGATTTTAGCAGGCAAAAGAAAAGATCAGCAAAACTGATGACAATACACTTACAATTATTCTGTCTCAATAGCAGAAAAAAAAAAAATGAAGTAAAAGAAACAAGTTAAGGGACCTATTGGGTACAACCAAATGTACCAGCATATGCTTTATGGTATTATCAGAAGAGAGATTAGAGGAAGCGGAAAAGGTATTTGAAGAAATGATTGCTAAAAGCGCCCCAAATCTGATGAAACCATGAATTTACTGTCATAGTTTAGATGTTGCCCCAAAGCCTCCCTGTGCCCTCATAGGTGGGGCTTTTGGGGGGGTGGCTGGATCATCCACATCTGATACTGGATTAAGGGTGTGTGATAACTAAATTAGTCCATTGATTGGCTTAGCACAGATCTGGGTGTGCGTAAGGGGAAGGCCCACCCTGGGTGTGGGTGGCAATCAATAAAAGGCTTGTAGCCAGGCGTGGTGGCGCAGGCCTGTAATCCCAGCACTCGGGAGGCTGAGGCAGGAGGATTGTTGTGAGTTCGAGACCAGCCTGAGCTACAAAGTGAGCTTAAGGCCAGCCTGAACTGCATAGTGAAACCCTGTCTCAAAAAAAAAAAATAAAAAAATAAAAAAAAAAATAAAAGGCTTGTAGATTGAATAGGATAAAAAAAAAGAGAAAGAAAGGAACGCTTGCTGTTTCTTGCTTCCTGTTCACCAGGCCGAGGACTGTTGGTCTTCTGCTGCGGCGGCACGCCCAGTCTCAGAACCAGCTATGGACTGAAACCTCTGCAGACCTTTCCTCCTTTAATTTGTGGGTGTCAGGTGTTTTGTCATAGCAGTGAGAAAGTAATTAAGAGATTTACACATGCAAAAAGCTCAGCCAGTCTCAATGAGAAGAAGCTAAGAGATACTCAAGGTTCACTATAGTCAAATAGTTGAAACTCAAAGATGAAGAGAAACTTAAAAGCCACAAATGAGAAATGCCTTGTAACACACAGGATCCTCCATAATATCAAGAACGGACTTCCTAAAAACCATGGAGATTAGAAGGTAGTAGGGCATATATTTAAAGTCATGAAAGGAAAACAACCTGTCAGTAAAGAAATCCACAGCCAGCAAAACTATCTTTGAAGAATGAAAGAGAAATTACAATATTTTTACATACACAAAAAATGAAAGCAGTTTATTACCAGTACATTTGCCCTACAAGAACTGCTAAAGAACCACAGTCATTATGTTAGAAGGGAAAGGAGGATAAACATACTCAAAGCCACAAGAATAAAGAACTGTGAACTGGCCATGATAGTGCCTGCCTGTAACACAGGCCTCTAAGAAGCTGAAGCCGGAGGATCTAAAGTTGGAACCTAGCATGGGTAATTTAGCAAGACTCCGTCTCAAATTAAAAGTTAAAAGAATGTTTTAAAGGGCTGGAAATGCAGTTCAGCATGAAGGCTTTGAGTTCAATCTCCAGTAACACAAAACAAAACATTGGTAAATGTATCAGTCAGAGTTACTGTACTTTTGATTTGTAACTCCTCTTTTGTCTTTTCTTTTTTTCTTCTTTTATTTTTTAATACTGTAAATTGAACCCAGGTAGTGCTGAATTAAATCTCCAGCTCCTTTTTTTTTTTCCAGAATTGGAAATTGAACTCAGACCCTTGTGCTTGCCAGGGAAGTGCTTATTCCACTGAGCCATCTCCCCGGCCTTTTTTGTTGTTGTTGTTAGTGTTTTTATAGTTGCCCCTGTTTGCCTTGACTTATCTTCCTGTCTCAGCCTCCTGAGTAGCTGAGATTACAGGCAAGTGCCACCACACCTGGCTCTTTCTCTTTTTTTCTTGTATGATTTAAAAGATAAGCACATAAAACCAAAATTACCAATTATATATGAAGATATAATATGTAAAAATATTAACACAAAGAATTTGTATTTTAAAGCATAGTTGGTATTATTCAAACTAATTTGTTCTTTTTTTTAAAAAAAAAACTAATTTGTTCTAAGTGCAAGATCTTAATTGTAATCCATAAAATAACCACCAAGAGAATCAAAATCGTAAGAAGGGAAAGAGCAAAAGAATGAAAATAGCTTCCTACAAAAATCAACTAAATTTAAAACAAGTAGTAATGGAGGAATTGAAAAATAAAAGCCAGACCAGCCAGATAGCTCAGTGGACTAAAGTGCCTGCTTAGGCGGACGCAGGGGGTGGAGGTTCAATCCCTGGCCTGCCGTGGTGCCAGTCCCACCCCAGGGTGCGCTGAGAGGTGACTGAGGCTGGGCTTGGTGGCCTGCACCTGTAATCCCAGCACTTGGAAGGCTGAAAACAGGAGGATCACTAGAAGTCTGATATGTGCAGTGAGACCCTGTAGACCCTGCATTAAATATAAAAACAAAACCCCCCATTTTTTTTTGCAGAAAAATAAATAGCTAAATGAAATATCTTCCTTATCAGTAATAACATGAAATGTAAATTTGTTACATTCTCCAGTTAAAAGGCAAAGAGCAAATTGCACTTAAAAACATGATTCAACTGTATATTGTCTTGCTGGGCATGGTGGTATATAGTTATAAGCCCAGCCCAGCACTTGGGAGGCTGAGGCAAGAGGATTGCCATGAGTTCTAGGCCAGTCTGGGCTACATAGT
>PVKA01054662.1:0-10665 GCA_004027165.1 Ctenomys sociabilis
TTTTTTTTTTTTTTTTTTTTTTTTTTTTTTTTTTTTTTTTTTTTTTTTTTTTGTCTTTTTTGAGACAGGGTCTCACTATGCAGTTCAGGCTGGCCTTGAGCTCACTTTGTAGCTCAGGCTGGTCTCGAACTCACAACAATCCTCCTGCCTCAGCCTCCCGAGTGCTGGGATTACAGGCATGCGCCACCACGCCCGGCTTCAAATCATCTTTAGATTACTTGAAACTCCTTACACAATGTAAATGCCATATAGTTGTCTTAGAGCATTGCTCAGATAATAATACCAAGAACAAAACGGGTTTGTACATGATCTGTACAGACACAGCCATCATTAGCCTAGCAACATAATGCAAAACATGTGGTTGGCTAAATCTGTGAATATTGCATCCAAGAACATGAAGGGAAGACTGTATTTCCTCTTGTGTTATAAGATCCCACATCTCATCAATGTTTTACCTTTGATTTCTCTAAGATGCAGCCTGCCTCATTTTTTATAACCTGACTTCCAGTTTGCTAAATCTTAAAGCTGTCTTACAGTGACCTATATATTAATGTCTGCATGGTTTTAAAATAAGGAAAATTTCTATTTCTAGATTTTTTAATTCAATATGCTCTATAATTTCATTAATTAGTCTCAAATTATGAGTCTATTTGTTGATTATGCCATTTATACTGTAGTAAGTTTAAAAATATCTCAAAATATTTTTAGATCAATAAATGAACTACATAGCAATGTGGCATATGTGATTAATATTCTTTTGAGAAATCATAAAAATGTACTAACTAAAAAAAGATAGCAGATGTCCATTAAAGGTGTGAAAATCTTACTAATATTTCAGTTCCATATGCAGAAATGATACTCAGGATATTAAAGAGGACACAGACCAATTATGACTTCCAAACAATTTCACTAACAGAAAAGCAAATATCTAAGGCTATATTTTTTTACATTTTCCTAAGAAATGTAGAACTGAAAGGCAGTAGTTCCTGTATGAGTTTATTTTTAGTCATTTTCCCATATTTTTTATTAATAACTAAGTATTATGAAATAGAAAATGTCACAAATAATATTTTGTTCATAAGGGTATAAATATAATCTTGCAAAGGTTGCAAATAAAGGGTGATTAAATTTTACACTGATGCATTGCAAAGCAGGTGTATGGGCCCTCTCTTTTTTTAAAAGAAGAATGAATTTTGTTTTAATAAATATAGGAAAGACTGAAGACAAATATTGAACTTTGAGATAGAAGAAATGAGTAATATGAGTGCACAGTTGCTAAGGAAACATTTTCTTAATTGAAAAAAAGATGGGGTTTTTTTGTTTTTTTTGTTTTTTGTTTTTCCTTCCTTAATTTTATTTTTTTTAATTTATTTTTTATTTTATTGAAGTACAAATATCAATCAGACAGTTTCAAGACATCTTAACTAGACAGATTAGATAAATTCATACATTGCAAACTGTTTTCATAATGTTTTGGTATCGTACAAGGTGCATACATGATATATTTACAGATATTATTTTAGCAGATGTCTCTTATCAGTAAATTAAGAGTGTAGCTGCTTACTTATCTTATTTTTTATACATGAAGTATATCAAAAATTCAATAATTATTTTCCTAGTGGATGACCATAGTACTAGAAGCCAACATAATATCCTGTCAAACCACCATTAGTGCAGATCTTGCCCCTCATAGGATTATGTAATTATACTACAAAGCCATTGTGATAAAATCAACATGGTATTGGCCACAAAATAGACCTGAGGATCAGTGGAATAGATTAGAAGACGCAGAGGCATCTACAAAAACAGTCATCTTATCTTCGACAAAGTGGCTACACAAGCTCACTGGAAGAAACATAGCTTCTTTAACAAATGGTGCTGGAAAACATGGCTTTCTACATGCCATGTTTTCCAGCTCTATCACCATGCACTAAGTTAAAGTCAAAATGGATTAAAGATCTAAACATTAAAACAGAAACACTCAATCTCCTGGAAGAGAAAGTAGGAGGAACTCTTGAAGACATAGGGGTAGGTAAAGAGTTCATGAACAAACATATAACTTTTGACAGGTGTAGACAAAGGAAAGGTTGTAGAAAGAAAAAATCATGTGTGTGTATAGACAGTACGGTTGGGATAGATAACGCTGTGCTTCTACATAATTCTATGATAGGCAAGATCTGCACTAATGGTGGTTGGACAGGATATTATGTCAGCTTTTAGTGCTATGGTCATCCAGTAGGTAAATAATTATTGAATTTTTGATATAATTCAGCTATAAAAAAACCTGTAAATATAATATCATGTATGCACCTTGTACAATACCAAAACGTTATGAAAACAGTTTGCAATGTATTAATTCATCGACTCTGTATAGTTAAGGTGTTTTGAAACTGTCTGATTGACATTTGTATTTTAATAAAATAAAAATAAATGGAAAAAAAAAAGAAAAAGCAACAAGAGGGAATCTCTTATATCAATTGTATTCAGTCTCCCAGGATTAGGGTGGTGACAATCCAAGCAGTAGACTGACACAGCAATCACGCACCCTTAATCCCTGCATTGCTCTACAGGTGAATCTTATACTCTAGATTCAGCCACCTCTGAAAAGAAAAGGCCCTTTGACTGTGTTAATATTTGTGTTTAGGTGCTCCCCCCCCACCCCCGCAAAGCCTCATAGAAATCATGAGGCAGACTTCTAGAGCTTGGGATTAACTCATGATCCACTGGGAGTGGATCTGGCATGAGTGTGGGTGCTGCTGGGATTATGGGTGTGAGCACTACACCCAGCCTTAGGCAGACAGCCTGAATGCAGCATGACGAAGACAGACTTGCTCTCTGGTGCTGTGGTCGCTGCTGCTCCTCCCTCTGCTCTTGCTCTTTGCCACTGCTGCCATAAAAGTTTTCTTTCTGCTATGTGCTATTCTGACTTGAAGCCAGTAGAGTATGTATTTAAAATTCCACTAACCATGAGCTAAATAAACCTTTCCTTCCTTCTCTTCTGGTGTGGGTGTTTTGTCCCAGCAAGAGAAGAGTAACCAAGAGAAAATCTCTTATATTGATTGTGTCCAGTCTCAAAAAAAAGCCCTGTGACTGGATGAAGCTCTGGGTGGACATCTATGCACAAGACATAATAAACAGTTTTCACAATGGCAACCAAAACATGAAGTAATTTGCAAACAGTTTAATGAAAGAAGTAAAAGACCTTAACTTCAAAATTAAAATACTCAGAAAAAGATATCAAAACGGATATCAGAAAATGGGAAGATATCTTTTGCTCTTGGGTAGGAAGATCAAATAGTGAAAATGGCCGTATTCCCAAAATTGTTATTACAGATTTAGTGTAATCCCAATCAAAATATCAATAACACATCCCACAGAATTACTTTGGAACCAGAAGAAACCTTGAGTAGCTAAAATAATTCTTGGCAAACAAAGCAAGATAGGCAGCATCACAAACCTTAACTTGAAATCATAGAACAAAGCTTCTATGATTAAAAACAGCATGGTACTTGCAGTGAAACAGACCCAAGGACCAATTATCAGATTAGAAACTACTGAAACAATTCCATTATAGATTATCTGAAATAAATAGACACTTCCAAAATGAAGATGTTAATGGCAAATAAATATACAAAGGATGTTCAACATCACTGTCTGGTCATTTGAGAGAGGAGATAAAACAACACTGAGATTCCAGCTCAACCCGGAGAGAATGGCTGTCACCAAGAAATCAACCAATAATAAATGTTGATTGGGTTGTGGGGGGAAAAACGAATCTTTCTCTACTCTTAATGGGACTGTAGACTGGTGCAACCACTATAGAAATCATTGTGGAGATAGCTCAAAAAACCAAAACTGGAAGTCCCCTTTGACTCTGTCATTTCCCTCCTTTGAATATCCCCTAAATAACTGGCAATAATATATGCACACCACATTTGTAGTAGTATTGTTTATCAGAGCAAAATGTTGGATATCATCCAAATGCCCATCAACAGACAAAAGGAATAGAGTCTGTTTTTTAAATACAGTGAAGTGCTACTCAGTCTTAAAGAACAATAAAGTTGAGGCAATTCTAGGTAAATGTGTATAACTTGACACCTTGCTCTTAAGTAAAATAAATCGGACATAGTGTAAAATTACACTGTTCCTCTGGTGTGAGAAACTGAGAGTTTCTACCTTTTCCTGAAAGTAAGGACCAAAATATATAATAGATGAAATTGTAAAATAGGAAGAAATATTCAAATGAGAAAGGGAACTAAGAAGGGGGTATGGGAGAAGGAAGAAAGGAAAAGAAAAAAATGGAAAATAAGGAAAAATGGAAGAAATCTTTTAGAAATAAGGAGAAGCAAGGATAGGAAAATGTGACTAAAAAGAATAATTAAGAGGTGTCATGTACAGACACAAATCCACTGTGACGAGTGATCATCATATATATACCTAAAATGTACTAATAAACTTAATCAATTAAGAAAATTGTAACTGTAGGCTGAAGGAGAACACAGTTCCAGTCTCTAACATTGAAGGTGGTAGGTCAAAATTTTTCTTCTTTCTAATGTTTGCTAGAAATTCTCATAACCAAACATCTTTGGATTTCTGGAATAGTGCTGTTTCTATTCCAATGTCATTTATTCCACAGTTTCTGGCTAAAATTATTCTGATAAAATTTCCTAACTGGGCAAGACAGCTAATGCTTGATTGGCAATATTCTTGATTCACAATTTGCGTCTTCCCAGACTCCAATTATCCTGAATTATACTTCTTAGTACTGAAGGATCTGGGCTACCCACTGTGTGATCAGCACTCCTTAGCCCTGGACAGTATATAAGGGTGTCATTTTCCTTTCAGGTCAGAGGTCAGGATCCAGACACATGTTTGTAAGATGTTAAGAGGCAGGTGAGTTTGGGTAGATTGTGTCCTGTCAGACACTCTTTGTGTCTTTTCCCTTTCCCTTCCATACCATTTCAATATATGTATATATTACCTCCTTTTTTTTTTTTTTTTTTTTTTTTTTTTTTTTTTTTTTTTTTTTTTTTTTTTTTTTTTTTTTTTTTTTTTTTTTTTTTTTTTTTTGTCTTTTTGAGACAGGGTCTCACTATGCAGTTCAGTCTGGCCTTAAGCTCACTTTGTAGCTCAGGCTGGTCTCGAACTCACAACAATCCTTCCTGCCTCAGCCTTCCGAGTGCTGGGATTACAGGCATGCGCCACCATGCCCGGCTCAAAGTAAATTATTTTATTTTTGTTTTTTTTTGTGTGTGTGTGGAACTGGGGATTGAACTCAGACCCTTGTACTTGCCAAACAAGCACTTATTTCACTGAGCTATTTCCCCAGCCCTCCTTTCTATTCTCCCATGATTTGCACTGACATTTTTACTGTGTGTATCATCTATGTTATGATTTTCAGCAATAATTTGACAAATATTATACCCTCTCCTTCCATAACTTGACATTAAAGTGGCACTAGTGAGAACCTTCTTCTTGACTCATGTGAATAATTAAATAATTATATGGAAAATGAAATAACTGTATATATGTGCAGAGCATCCTGCCTGGTACACAGCAGCTACAGCTAATTCTAATATTCATTATTATGTGCCTCAGATAGAATAGGTTATATTTTCTGGTGTAGCTGGAAGGAGGGGAGAGGTCAGGAAGAGTCAGGCAAAAAAAAAAAAAAAAAAAGGAAGAGTCAGGCAAATCAGCCTTCTCAAATACATGAAGCAAAAACTGTACTTCAGGTGCCAGGTGTTTTTATGTACACAAGATATGTTTAGATATCAGTGGTACCTTGGTATCCATTGAAGGATTTGTTCCAGAACCCTTACAAATAGAGGAAGTCATGGATGCTCAAATCCACTATATAAATTATGTTACATTTGCATGCTAACTACGCATATCCTCCAACGCTATGTAAATCATCTCTAGATTACTTAATATCTGATACCATGTAAATGCGATGTATGGTTGTTTATATTACTTAGTGAGTAATGCTAAGAAAAAGTCTTTAATTTTCAGCACAGATTTAATTTTTTTCTAAATATTTCCATCTATAGACAGAAAGGACTTACCATACATATACTTTAAGACCAATTAAAGGAGGAGATTGACTCTTTGGGCAAACAGGCAAAGGTCAGACTACTAGAGATGGTTTGGATAGACATAGATGGTTGAAGGGAGCCTAGAGAAGTCATTTTGCGTAAAGAAGAATTTGAACCATTGGTAAAGTTATAAAATATGAAACATGTATTCTCACAGCAGGAGATGAAGGACCGTGCTTGCTCAGACAGAGCTGTGTCATCTACTTAGTAAAACTTGATATGGGCCCTTCGGGGCGGCCCCTGCTAGTGAGCAGTAGTCCTGCGGGAGCGGGTGGTGAGGACCTGCAAGGCCGAAGTTCTGGCCTCGGGCTCGGCGCCACAGAGACGCGATTGTGGCGGCCATGGGTGGCCAGAACCTGAGGGCTGAGCTGGACTCACTGCTCCTACAGCTGCTCAGCCACCTGGAGGAGCTGGAGACGAAATGGGCAGCGCTGAACGCCGGGATGGAGGAGGGCTGGCTGTTGCTCATCAAGGCTCGCTACTCCATGGGCACCACGTCGGTGGGGCCTCTGCAGTACGCCTGCCGCATGGAGCTACGGGTCTGCGTGCGAGCCAGCGAGGACCGGGATGGACTCCACGTGTCCAGGGTGGTGAGAGCTGAAGCACAGACCCCAGAGGAGGTGGGGCCTCAGGAAGCCGCTCTGCTCAGGTGAAAGGGCCCCTCCAAGACCCCAGAGCCAGAGCTCTCTGCTCCACAGGACCCCCTGAACTGGTTCGGAATCCTCGTTCCTCACAGCTTGCGGCAGGCCCAAGCTAGCTTTCAGGATGGCCTTCAGCTAGCTGCATTGACTGGGGTCAAAGCCAGTTCCAGGGGCTGCAGGAGAAACTCAAGCAGCTGGAGTCCGGTGCTGCCTGACCTGTGTTCACAGCAGCAGATGCTGAGCACTGCTCTCCTGGGTGTGGCTGCCTTGGGCCTTTTTCCTTCACGGCCCCTCCTCCTACCTCTGCCCCAGCTAATGTCCTTTCTTAAAATGCGTCCCACTTCATATTCTAAGTTTGCAAGAAGTTTGAAAAGCAAACTAAGTAATGCTGAAAGCCAAGTAATCCTGAAAGCCATGTCTAGGCTCAAGCTCTCATAGGCCCGAGGCCGTAGGGAGCAGGAAAAGGGCTGCTCCTGTATGTCAACAGTAGAAGACCTCAGATCACTTAGCTGTGACATGGTTCCCAGGTAATGAAACACTGTGAACAGTGGCAGCAGAGGACAAGAGGGGATGCTGCAGGGTCACCAGATCATCAGCATGGGTAGAAAGAACGACCTTGTGTAACTGACATAGCCAGACAGGGTGCAGTCAGTACAAGTCCAGCCGCTGGATGTAGTGATGCACACCTGCGGTTTAGCTGCTTCAGAGCTAAATTACGAGAATCCTTCACTGAGAGCTCTGGTGAGGAATCAGCCTGTACAACACAGTGAGACACCCCTATCAAAACAAGAAGAGCAAGACAAAGCAAAAACCAGATGGGTAGATGGGCAGTCCTGGACAGGGTCTAAACAAGGAAATAAAAGCTCTGATTTAGGTTTTCTTTTTTTTTTTTTTTTTTTTTTTTGGCGGAACCCAGGATTGAACTCAGGCCTTTGTGCTTGCCAAGGAAGTATTTTATTCCACTGAGCCATCTCCCCAGCCCCTGATTTAGGTTTGCAAGGGACCTGTGAGAAGAGACCCTGCAGCTTTATAAACCTGCCTTTATCTTTCCTAGTTTATCTTTCTGTCTTTTGTATTGAAGGGCCAGTTGTGCTTCCCGCTCTGGAAACTGTCCTTGCTTGGTTTTTCTACTGTGTTACTACCTTTGTATCAGTTTCTAGCAGGCTTTTGGTAGGTGGTTCTGTAATCCTTTTTGTTTATAATAAGATGTGCATAGTTTTTCCCAGTTTGTTCTTTTGTTTGTAATGTTTAAAACTTTTCTACATTGCAAAATAAAATAGGAAAGCCTGTGTTTTCAAATAAAAAAAAATAAAACTTGATATGGATGATTGTGATGCGGGGAATTACAACTAGCTAGAGAATTAGAATTTGATTTCAGAATTTGCAAATCCTAGCTTCTCTGCACAGCCAGCATTTCAATACATGATTGTGATGTTGCGTACTTTATGAGATCTCAGGAAAGAGGAGTTCTCGTGATTATTCACATGAGTCAAGAAGAAGGTACCAATAATGCCACTTTAATGGCAAGTTATGACAGGAGAGGGTATAATATCTGTCAAATTATTGCTGAAAATCACAGCATTAATACCCACAGAGTAAAAATGTCAGTGGAAATCATGGGATAATAGATGAACCAGCACAACATGTTTAAAAACTTGGGTGAGAGAGTGTCTGTGTGTGGGTACAAAGTGAATATAATGATAGAAATTGGGATTTGAAAAACATACAATTTGAAGTCTTCAATTTAAAAAATTATATTGCCTGGAGTTATAGAGCTTTTGAAAATCTCATAGGAGGGGAACTAAGCCAGAGGCTAGATCATTTAGGAAATGAATAATAAAAAAATTAAGAAGTTCATTTTAGAATTATCAGTCACATGAGAAAGGAGGAAAATCTTTGATAAATATTGAGAATATTCAGTGGATGGAACATGAGTGATGAGAGTCATTAAATGAGATAATAAATGCATGGGAAGGAATATTTTCTCTTACCAAGAGCTTATCCAGTTAGTACAAGATCCTCATGTACCAGGACAGTTTTTGGAGATAACGCAGGGTGCACCTGATGCTTGCCTTTTACTTGAATTTCTAGTAGAATACAGCATCCAGCCCTCTTCACTTGTGCAGTGGAAGGTTACCTTTAGACCTTATTGAATTAGAGTGCATTAGCTTTTGTAATCTTACCCTTGAATTTCTCATTCTCTGAGTTTCTGCTAATCACTCTAGACATAAGAATGTTAAGAAACTCTAAAGTGTGCTTGCTTGATAACAATTCTTATACAACTGGTAAATTTTTCTGATAATGAAGATGAACTTTTTGTCAAATATATTATTTTAATTCAATAAACAATTCATTGCAAGATCTTGTAGCATGACTATAGCTATCTGTTCAGTTTCTGTATTCCATAAGTATTGTTGCAAAAGAAAATTCCATGTGCTATAACACAGACAGGAATGCTAATTATCTTTGCCAGTGTTAAGGTAGATGCCCACTGAGCTTCATCGTTGTATATATTTATGATTAAATTATATTGAACATTAAGAATTAAAGCTCTGTATGATTTTTTCTAAAATCTAATATAGCATGATATTGAATTTAATACTCTAATTGCAAACTAACAAGAGATGCTCTTACAATTACTTCAATGTTTGTTAAGGTTATGACTCATGAACAAATTTCATGGTTGGGTTGTGTTATTACAAGACAGGGTATGAATTTTAAAAATGGATCAACAAGATGGGACAGATTTAGGTGTGGAGATATTTACGTAATATGTTTATATATGGACATATAGAAGCAAAAAACCCCCAAATACCTCCTTTGGCACACTTATAGTTTTAAAGAATTTGTACACTGTTGTGTTAATAAACATTTTTGAAGGCTGAATGAGAATTGGCTTACGTAAGATTTTGGCAAAGAACCCATGAGCAGGCAAACTGAAAGCTATTAGCAACTTAAATCCTTGAGAAAATATGGAATAACATCACGTGCTGATCTTTCACTTACAGCGATAGAATGCAAGCTCGTTCTGAATGACAGAGCCCTCGGTGGTGGCAAATAAAATTTCACCAATAGTAGTCATGTGACTGTGAAAAAGAGAAAATAACTAACAGCCCAAGCAACTACAGTGGAATACTACTGCTTTCACCAGTAATATATCTCACCTAGAGGCCATGTTCTAACATCCTGGAAATTGTCAAACTATCTTGCTCTGAGCTGAATCATGGTTTTGCAAATATAATTCTGTTATCATTGTTTGAGTTCTGTATTCCTGAGACAGATTTTAAGAACAAGGACTGTGATAATGCTGATCTTATGTACAGTAGCCTCTTCAAAGCCTGATAAGGTCTTAAATAGCTCTTCCAGGAACATTTTTCCAGGCTAAAAACCCAAGGGTACTCTGTAGTTGCAAAACCATGCCAACTGTCTCCTAACCGACTGCATGGGTAAGCCCGGCTTGTGCACAGGCAATTCTGAGCAAGTTCAGAATTGTGTAGTAAATAAATAGAACATTATGAATTACCATTTATATTACAGCTAAATTGGTCTTATTAAGAGATTAACTGTAGGACAAAGAATAACTCCTAGAGGCTTAAGAGCGCTCTTTCAAAATATATCTCTAAGGAGAAGAACAGAAGAAAGAAGTGCCATCTAGCAAACAGGATATTTGTGCATAGTGGGGGTGAGATTGGGCATAGGTTATGCAACAAGGGAAAGGAACTCAGATGCACTACACAGGATAATCACTTCTGTCTGTCTCTGTACATATTTATGTGAATATCAATATTTGAATTTGTAATTTTGTTTTATTTTTGCAGTGGTGCTGATGGAATTCAGGGTCTCATTCATGCTAGGCCATCTGTAGTCTACTGATATTATTTAATGTGGGCTACATAAAATGATTCTTGTATAGTATTTCCTCTCCTCTC
>PVKA01054663.1:0-10664 GCA_004027165.1 Ctenomys sociabilis
AGTGCATGCTAACTTCTGAATTTACTTTTCTTCCTATATATGTATGTGTTTGGGTATGTCTATGTCCCTACACTCCCCCCCACTATATATATGTGTATGTGTACACACATGCGCGCGCGCACACACACACACACACACACACACACACACACACACATATATATATATATATATATATATATATATATATATATATATATATATATATCAGGCACACAGTAGATCCAGATTTGCTATATAAGTTTTTCTATAAATAATGTGTTGGTTACAAGAACCAATAGTTTTTACTTGATTCTAACAGTGTTTTTTTCTTTTGACACTACAAGTAGTCAGATACTATATTTAAATCTAGATATATTAAAAGCAACATAATTTATGAATGTGTGAAACCAGAAATCATCTTTGCTGTTCATCAGTTAAGTAAATGTTGCTTGGGAAAATATATGACATTCAATCAGTAGGTTAACTAACTGACTTACAATGGCCTGCTCAAGGTTAAATTTCTTGATTGTGCTGGTATGTTCCATTCTTGTTAACTATTACTGGTAATGCCAAATCCAAAGAGAAATCAGAAAAATCAACCAGGGCAGAATTCAGACTTTCTAGTTCCTGGGCACTCTTTGTTTTGAAAGTTGCACATAATGTCACATTCCACATAAAGTATCACGTTAGGGGACAGAAAGCTCTTAGAATTCCTTTCTTGGAATTTCATATTTTGGAATGATTGTTTGAGATGTCATTGCAGTTTAAACTAACACATTTGTTTATAACTAATTCAAGTTCAGTGAAGCTGTGGTTGGTTGTTTAGGTTGCTTATTAGTTTTATTCGTTTGAGATTCTTTATGTATTTTGTCAGTAAATATAGTTTGAAACATTGTTCCTGCCTTTTGGCATTATGCCTACAGCACCAGATGGGTTACTGGAATCGCCCCTTAAATTGACAGATATTGGTGCAAGCACTCTTTCTCCAGAGAGACATGCTGTACAAATTTTCAACCTTTACTGCTGTGTACTGAGCTTTATTTAGTACTGTGACCTGGTCATCAAAGATGATGAAATTAAGATGTAGATACAGACTGATATAATCTTTTACCCATAACTTGTGGTTCAAACCTGTTTCTGAATTCAGGGCCTTTTAAAGGTTGGAAAGATTGCACTATGTGCAAATAAATATTCATACCATATGAAAACACAAATAAAAATAATAAACTGCTTAATCTGAGTTCCAGCTTTGTTTTACTACCAAACAAGTTTGCATCACATTTAGAGGACAGCTTAGTTTTCAGAATTTGGAGGATTTTACAATTGTAGATAGGAGGTTGTGGAACTGTAGTACTCCTTTGAAAATAAAGAAGCTTTTGAAAGCTAAGTCTAAAAGACTGTTCTAAGTATTACACTCAGAATCACTTGTCCTCATTCTAAATTCTAAGAGTTGGCCCTGCTTACCAGCCACGCTTCTGCCTGACTCCTCAACCCATTCCCCTTTTCCTGCCCTTGCCACTCCAATAGGATTTTCACTGTTCATTTTGTGCCCAAAGCTCTACTTAGCACTCTGTTATTCATTTAGTTCTGCTCATTGTTTTCTCATCTCTAATCCTTACCATCCTCTGAGGGAGCACGTATGTCAAATGCCTGCTGGCCTTTATTAAGTTGCAAAAATGAGCTTCTACCAGGGTCTCTGACACCCTATTTCTCATCTGTAGTTCAACTCTTTTGCCCTTGATGGATTCAAAGAAGCCTTCTTTCTAACCTGCTCATTATGTCTAACATTGGTCCCTGAGTTGTATCTTTTCCAGAACTGGATGTCCTATAGAATATTAATTTTAACATGATTTTGTTATAATATTTTAGGTATCTCAGGAAATTTATTACAATACCTTCCTTGATGACCTTTTTATGTATTTAATACAGGGTCTACAGGGTCCTAATGCACAGATCAGACTGGTAGTGATCCTCCTATTTTCAACCTCCTAAGTGTTGGGATGACAGGCACATGCTACCAGGCCCAGTCTCAATCCCTGTCTCAGCAAGCCATGGAGGCAGTGCAGGCATGGCATGCCTGGGATTGAACCCCAGTCTCTGTGTCTGCCTAAGCAGGTGCTTTAATCTGCTGAGCTATCTGGCCAGCCCAACCTTTGTTGTTTAAAAATCTATCTTTATTCTGCTCTGTTCTTGCCTTTATTTTGATTCAAAATTAGCATTGTTTGGGAATGTTTTCCTTTTATTTATTTTTTTTCAAAATCTATTTATTTATTTATTTGGTATAGGATCTCATTACACAGCTTGGACTTGTAGTGATCCCCCTGTCTCAGTCTCCCCAACACGGGGATTACAGAAGCACACCTCTACACCCAGTTTCATTGGCCGGCACAGTACACTTTGGGTTCAGGGGCCAGCATGGCGTGCGGCACCTGGAATTTAACCCACGTCCTTGTGCTTGTCAGGCAGGTGCTTAGACCACCGAGCCATCTCCCCTGCCCTTCTTCCCTTTAAAATCTACCGTGTGAGCTGTTTCTTCCATATAATTTCAGAATTTGAGTAAGGCAGATAAAGATTGCTATGTGGTTTGTAACCAATTAAGTGCTCTTTCAGAATAATAAACTACTAATTTGCAATACTTATTGAATTAGATAGGGTGAAAATTGTAATAAAGTGTAAAATAGAATGATTAATTTTGTCATGAATACTTGGAACTTAATATATTCCATCTGAAGTATTATTATTGTTTATCATGAAATTATATGGTTTCAGAAGTCGTCATGAAATTGTTATCCAAAAATTTGAGAGTTAGAGCTATAAATCACATTTTGAGAAAATATCAAAAGAGGAAATGAAAAAATATTCAAATGTTTTCTGGACACCTCATCAGGAATAAGCAAATATATTCGTAGAGTAAACTATCTTCATAATGTGTTTGCAGCCCTGTGACCCAGGAAGTCTGCCAAATCACTAAAAATAGGTTGCCTCAGAAGAGAATGATTGAGTCCTACTTGAGTATTCATTTACTTGGAGAGCTTAGCTGCATATTTTTGGAAAGAAACGGAAAATTTTTTGACCTGCCAAAAACTTTCTATCCTTAATTTCTCACAATTAGCTCCAATTTGCAAAATGAGAATGATAAGAGTGAGTGGCTCCTGGGAGCACGCATACTGAAACAGAAGATCCTCACCTTGGCAGTTACAAGGAAATGGTTCTGCGTGAAAAACCCTTCAAGGTCCTTTGAATTGAGTCGTGGAAAACAGTGGAACTGGAGCGATTACTTCCTTGAGAACACTTCTATTTCCAGTTGGAAACAAAAATGATTTCTACTTTGGGGGTGGTACAATTGATTTATTTCACGCCCTTTATCAAAAGAAGGTAGACAACAGAGCATTCAAAGACAAGTGACCAGGGCTGGCCTGATACCTCAGTGGCCTAATGTGCCTGCTTAGGCAGAGTGCTGGGGTTTGATCCCCAGCACCACATACAGTGTCAGCCTGGCCCCCAGGGCACTGTGAGACAGCGACTGAGACTGGGCCTTTTGGCACGCGCCTGTAATCCCAGCCCTAGAGAGGCTGAGAACAGGAGGATCACTATGAGTCCGATCTGTGTAGTAAGGCCCTGTACTAAATACATTAAAAAAACACAAAAGCAAAAATAAAACAAAAAAGACAAGTAACTCATCATGAGGATAGATGGGACTTAAGAGACCACAATAAGCTTTTTTTCTGAAATCTTAAACCTTGGTTTTCATTCCTATTTCTAGCACTAGCCATGAGACTTCTTAATGTGGGGCAAAGTAGTGGTTATTCATTTGAGGTTACTCTCATTCGTGAAGAAGGCTCCCTTCCCTCTTGAAAGCCATGGGATCCTCAAAAAATGCAAGTGTAGATAAGGTGCACCTAAAAGGGGGAGGTGTAGTATTCCATGTATCAGGTGAGTGGAATCAGAAATGCTATTATCTATCTCCTCTCTTTCTCTTTCACATTTTTATTTTTCATTTTGGAACTAACTGCAAGTAGCAGAAGTTACAAGAGCCTTGCAAAGAATTTCTGCTTCTCCTTGTGTAGATAGCCCATTTCTGTTTAGTCACCTGTTCCAATAATGTCCTTAGTAACAAAAGGATCCCATTACAAGGTTGAATGTGGCCTTTAGGTGTTGTGTCTCATCAGCCTCCTTCCACCTGGAACAGTCCTCACCTCCTCCTTGTACTGGTTCCAGCACAGTTACTCTGTTTGTGCTGGGGCACAGTGTCCTCACGATCATAGTCAGGTTATGCTCTTTGGGGACATGAATCTCAAAGAAGCAATGGTCTGGTTTTCTTACTGTGTTCCCTTTGATGGCACCGGATGCAGCTCATTGCATTTCATCAGATGGCACACAGTGCCCATTTGTTCCACCTCTGCTTATGTTAATGTTGACCACCTGGGTAAGCTGGTTTCTTTGATTTATGTTCCTCTGTATAATTACTTTTGTGCCTTTTGTTGATGAAAGTTTTGGTGGAGAAACAAAAAGGGGCTTATTCAGTCTTTACATCTACATTTCTAAGTTGGCCTTCTATTATGAGGAAACACTTTCTTTTCCCATATCTGCATAATATTTATGAGGGAAGACTCACAGATATTCTATTATTTTTATCAGTGAGGATTTATAGGCTCCTGTTTTATTTGATAGCATATCATCTCTCACTCTCATCTTTTTCTTTGGCTTGATGGTTTTTTTTTTTTTTTTTTTTTTTTTTGAATAACCAGGGATTGAACTCAGGCCCTTGCACTTGCCAGGGAAGTGCTTATTCTATTGAGCCATCTCCCCAGCCTCTCATTTACTTTGGTGCTCCAATTGTCCCACATCTGGGATGGAAGGTCCATTGCATCAGGCTCTGTTTCTTTTTGATATTTCCTATGTTCTGAGCCCTTTCTGACAAGATGGTCAAGCCTACCTTATTTTTATTTCTGGGCAAGACCCAGGATAAGTCTTTTTGCAGGGAGCATTGGTTTGCCTTTCTTAGAACACCATGTTTACAAAACATATGACTACTTAGGTATCT
Source organism: Ctenomys sociabilis (assembly GCA_004027165.1). Classification (NCBI taxonomy): domain Eukaryota; kingdom Metazoa; phylum Chordata; class Mammalia; order Rodentia; family Ctenomyidae; genus Ctenomys; species Ctenomys sociabilis. The sequence goes on from PVKA01054663.1 coordinate 5,027, forward strand.
GCACTTTACAACTAAATTTACTTTGTATCTGTCTTGCTATGTTACAAATCAGAATCTTCTATTGATGCTTCCAGTATCAATCCATAGTTCATCCTATTTTCCCCATTTTTAACCCAAAGCATTAGAGAGGATACACTGGGTTTCTACGTAGGCAGAAAGCTAATTGAAATGCTAATGACTCTGATCTCATCCACTGGAAAAGCTTATTCTTTTCCTGAGTCTTTACACCATTTTAAATTCACACATTTCCATTTTTAGAGGGATTTTATTTTTGTAAGTGTGCTGATATGAAAATATGAGATCTTATTACCATTAGGATCACCTGGAAGAGGTTAAGGAGAGTTTTTTGCTACATCCAAATTGTGTTACATTCTTTCTAGTGAAGAGTATAGTAATAATTTGAAAAATGCCAGAATTTTGCAAATTGGAGCAGGTGTTCTTCCAGGAAGAAAAAAAGATTGCCTTTTGGCATTTTAACAGAGTATTATTTCTTCAATGTCTATTTAGCTGGTTAATCTTGATTTCAGAGAAATAATTATAAGAAAAACACATTCAAATAAACAGTTCTAAAGCTGTTCCTTACAATAATGGCATACCATGTTGGTTTATTAATCTTATATTTTCAGTCTTGCTTCCCTAACATCATGGATCAACTTTCTTGGCCCTCTCACAGGGCAAAACACATACCAAATACTAGGTGACTATGTCTCCTTTCTATAGATCACGAAATTGAGTTTTAATTTTCACAATGTGCTAATTTTGGCAGCATAGTCAAGATAGGATTGAAGTCAGGTGATCCTGATAGAAACCTATGCTAGGCCATCACAACAAACTACCCACTATAAAGTTGTTGAAGGAAAAGTAAATGTTTTGAGGATTATATAATCAGAAACCTGAAACTGACACTGTGCATTACAGAAAGTGAACTTATCAAATGAAGCAGGGACATTTACCTAGGGAATTTAGAAAAAAACATTTTCTCTGAACTCCTGGAGCTTCTTTTTTAGTCCAAAAGCTGTTCAGTTGGGTATAGATGGGGTCAGCAAAGGAGAAGAATGAAAATTGTGGAAGCTCATTGACCTGTTTTGTCCTTCGTTTTGCCTTCTTTGGAGCTGTTGGAATAAAGTTCTGGGTGCTATTCATTTTAACTAAATGTATTGCTTTGTTAAAACTTCCCCCTTACCCCAAAACACAGAGATTGACTGTGCCCCTGTGCACAGGTCCCCAAACTAATGGAATTTCCATACCTGTCACTCAGACAGCAGCTGGCAAGGATGCTCGCTGCATGGTACCTCCTTCCCTCCTTCCCCCAGATCTTCCTTCACAGTGAGTGCACAGCATGAGCATGCTGTAGGAAAAGCCTCCAGACCTTGACTTTGAGCTTGATTTGTGTTTCAGATTGCTGGGCTGATCGATCCCCACTTCATGAAGCTGCGGCCCAGGGGCGCCTACTGGCCCTTAAAGCTTTAATTTCACAAGTAAGTAAACTAAAGATTTGCTCCTTTGAGCTTATGCTAAAACTATGCATCATTCTTTTTCAGCTTTGGCTGTCATAGAGATCTTGCTTGCTATATCTGGGTCCCAGCACTGCCCTTCCAGGCATATGTATCTTCATACACCTCACTGTTTGCTTGTCTCATATATTATTTCCTGAAGAACTGCTTTATATTCTTCCCAGTTCCCTATTTTCTCTTCTGGGCTTGCTTTACTTTACAGTATGATCTGCCCCTTATCCTCATACACCGAGGCTCGTCTGTTCAGCTGCTGACCATCTCAAAGGAGGGCATATATTTGGGTAAAGAAGAAAAATGATTTATTCAAAGCTACCGCCTAGGAGATGGAGGGGCACATTTGCTTCAAATTACCATCTCGCTGCTCCTATAAAGGGTCTTTTATAGTAGAGTACAGAGAGACAATGCAGATCACCACAATGGCTTTATCACTTCCAGCCATCTGCAGCTCATCCTCCTCTTTCTGGCCTCTGGGGACTGACCATCTGGATACTCTGTCACTTCTTTTGGGCTAAAGAAGGAGTATTGCTATGTGCTCAGCAGAAAAAAAAAGAGAGGAAGTTGTTGATCTCGAAGGGAAAAAAGCCCACTAACTTAAAAGTTAAATTTTACAGTGCTGGTTACAAGTGGGCAATTGCCTATGAGGGGCAAGAAAAGATACCTGCAAATGTATGTTGTACTAATTCACCTTAAGTTCTCTCCTTGTACATTAGTGGCAACAGTCCTGTTTGCTGTGTACCAAAGTACAAAGGCACAAAACAACAAACACATAGATTCTTGAAGTTTCTGGGAGCTCCCAGCTTGCAAAGTATTAGCCAGAGATGTAACCATCTTATGGCTCAACTAGCTCAAATGGAGGAGGATTCGCTTTCTTACTTACTTGTGTGTTTATTGGCAAGTCTTGATTCTTTGTCAAGTAGGGTTTGCTACATGTTTTGTGATGGCAGCTGGCTTTGCCTAGAGCAAGGGTTAAGAAAGAAGACACAGGTTTTTTTCTTTTAATAATCTAATTTCTGAAGTGTCATCCTGTTTCATCTGTCATACTCTACTCATTACATGTGAGTCAGTATGCCCAACCCACACTCAAGGGGAAGATATGGCACACATGAGACACTGTTCCGAATAGGGGAGGAGTAGGCATCATGGTGAAGCTGCCCACTCCAAATGGTTCACTATTTGAAGAGCAGTCATCAAACTAAAGTGACTAATGGCTCAATCACACTCCTTTAGGAAGATTCCCTAATGCTTAGTTATTAGCAGCTATATTTGGAAGCTCCTTGAATAAAGAGTAATACCCTTGAAAGGAAGAAAGTACTTCACTTGCTTGGTTTGTTTTGAAGTCTGCATGTGTACAGATGCAGTCCGTCTTTGTATCCCTTTTCCACAAATCAGCTTTCAACGAACCGTTCTTTAACCCCTTCCCAGGTTGAATTTAAGCAGCTGCATGTTTTTATAGTACAAGGAGTTGTACCCAGGACCTTCACACTAAGCTACATCACCAGGACATTTTTATTTTGAGACAAGGTCACACTAAGTCAATATTTGTCCAGGCTGGGTTTGAACTTGTGATACTCTTGTCTCCACCTTCCAGAATGCTATAATTACAGGCATGCTCCATCACGCCCAGATTGTATTGCTCTTTTTGTGCATGGCTTTTTTATGTCTTTGTTTTTTATTTCTCTGTTCTGTTTTTTTTTTTTTTTTTTTTTTCTTTTCAGTACCTGGGATTGAATTCAGGACCTTGTGATTGCCAGACAAGCACTTATTCTACTGCGCTATCTCCCTCGCCTTCTTTCTGCTTTCTGAATTGTGTTATTTCTTAGGAAAATAAGTAGAGGCAAAATGAAAACAACACTGTCAGCAGTAACGGGATTTATGCCTGATTTATTTTTAGTACCATTTGTAAGCATGTTAACTTCAATAGTATGATTAGAAGTATAGGAATGTTTCATAAAAAAGTCTAAATTTTTCTGGCTACACTCCCACTTCTGTACCGTTCGTGCTAGCCAAAAAATTACTACTTTTTAAAACCTGAGTTCTCCTTTAGATAATGTGGTAAACATGAGAACAATATTAAACCACTGCGAGAAAGGATTAAACCAACATCCAGGTTCTCCTTGGTTATGTTGGCTGTCACCAATAGCTGGAGAGCCTCAAACCTTATGTATAATTTGAGCTTTTGGCTTCTCCATGTTTACGTATACAATGAGCACAAGTCTCTCTGGTGGTCTTTCAGCCTATCCAGCAGCAATTCCTGCGATTCTGCAATTTTATTTTTCTTTAAAGTAGCACAATGCTGCCACCTTGTGGGTTAGTGAGTTTCAAAATCTTAATTTCTTGAAAGGAATATTTGGGTAAAGGGAAAGGAAAAGATTTCTTTAACCATATTAGATGTACAATTTGAAAAATATAACAACTCTAGAACAACAACATCATATTCAGGATGTGAAAATGAGTAGGATACAGGAGGCGCAGAGAAGGTCTATGACAAGGGGACAGACAATAGAGGGAAATCCCAGCTGCTGGCCCTGCAGGGATGCAGCTGGCATTGTGGAGCTTTTGGAGGACATGGTAAGTATTAGGTTGGAGTCTGAGGTCCAGGCTTTTGTAAGGTATGAGGCACTAGGTTTTCAAAGCTTTGTTAGGTCGGTTACAAGGTAGGAAATCAAAATCCAGGCTTAGCACAGCAGACAGATCAGGAACCAAATTCCTTTCATAGATGGAAAGTGGCAATCATAAGGAAAATTCTAAGAGTCAAGTCGTTGCAATCAGTCTATGAAATCAGAGTTTCCTAGCAGCTAGGCTGGCATTATTATTTGTCACATGGACTCCAGGATGAGGAAGGTGTAGCATGGTGGTATGGGAAAGGGGAATGGCCAGACATGGTGGTAACAGTCTTGCTGGGTAAGGAGATGAGGGTTAGGCAAATCTCTCTGACCCCAGGCCCCAAGAACTTAGACACCTCTTCACTCAGTGGAGTGCTGCTTCCACCCAGCTCCTCATCTTTATACATCTCTTTCCATCTCCTTCCCCTCCTCCTTTCTGCAGGTTCCTTCTTATCCAGAAATAGCCAGTGATCTACTTGACCCTGCCATATTCCCGCCTTTGTTTATTCTGCTCCCTTGTAATGGCTTATTCTTTGTCTCCAAGCTTGAAAGCCTTAGTGCTTGAAGGCTTAGCTACATAGTATCCCATTTGGGAAAGGTTTTCTTACTCCTCAAGCCAGCTCATGGAACCCATGCTACCAGTGAAAATTTGAGCATGTTTCCAATATAGCAGTATTCTTGCTCTCTTTCCAGTAGATTCTTAGGGAAGAGAGACTCATCATAAAATTTCAAAGACTCAGGTCCTGCATTACCTTACCCAGAATGCTGAATAAATCTTGGCTGACTAAATGCATTTGAGGTTTGTGTACTTTGTTTAGATTTTTCTGGTCATGGCCTCTACTCTTTAGAACCACAGGCAGTGAAAACTCTAGAAACCTATTGGATAATGTTGCTTTGGTTTCTTTGATCATTGCAGGATTAACTATCTTCTCTCCCAATTATAGGGTGTCAACGTGAACCTTGTCACAATTAACCGAGTCTCTTCTCTTCATGAGGCATGCCTTGGAGGTCATGTGGCCTGTGCTAAAGTCCTATTAGAAAACGGTGCACATGTGAGTACCAATTCTGTCACTTGGGTCTGTTTGCCCAGGTGAACCAGATAATGGGACCATACCTGTTCCCATCCGTGTTCATATTTTATATTCCATTGTTCAAGTTACTCCTCTCTCTTCAGCTTAGACTCCGATGTGTGAGCATTCAGATGTCATAATTCATAAAAATATTTTCAAAATTGTGATGCTGACTTCAAAAACATATTTGTAAAACATTATAAGAGCAATTTTAACACAATTGAAAAACTCTAATTCAATTGTGAGCCAACCATTATTTTTTTTTCCATTTATTTTTATTTTATTAAAATACAAATGTCAATCAGACAGTTTCAAGACACCTTAACCATACAGAGTCGATGAATTAATACATTGCAAACTGTTTTCATAACGTTTTGGTACTGTACAAGGTGCATACATGAAATTATATTTACAGGTTTTTTTATAGCTGAATTATATCAAAGATTCAATA
>PVKA01054664.1:0-10663 GCA_004027165.1 Ctenomys sociabilis
ATCAGACAGAGGTCTACTGTCTAGAATATATAAAGAACTAAGATATAACAAGACCCTCACATTTAAAGACCCAATTCAGAAAAGGGCATATGAGATGAATACACACTTCTCAGTGGACGAAATTAAAGAAGTGAATAAATATATGAAAAAATGCTCCATATCGCTAGTCATCCGTGAAATGCAAATAAAAACAACACCGAGATACCATCTCACTCCAGAAAGAATGGCTATCATAAGGAAATCAACCAACAACAAATGTTGGAGAGGTTGTGGGGAAAAGGGAACGCTTCTCCACTGCTGGTGGGAATGTAGAGTAGTACAACCATTGTGGAGGTCAGTGTGGAGACTCCTCAAAAGAGTAGGACTAGAAATCCCATTCAAGCCTGCTATCCCCCTACTGGAAATTTTTCTCAAAGGAACTGAAAACATTGTATCATAGTGATATATGTGTATCTATGTTTATAGCAGCACAGTATGTGATAGCAAAATCTTGGAAACAACCAAGATGTCCATCACATGAGGAATGGTTGAAAAAGATGTGGTATTTCTATATAATGGAGTATTACTCAGCTACTAAGAATGATATGCTTGAAGCATTTATACTGAAGTGGATGCCACTTGAACATGTGCTCATAAGTGAAACAAACCAGACACACATGTGTAAATATCATATAGTCTGCCTAGTATGAGAAGCAAAAAGCAGAAATACAAATGGAAACGTACCACAACAAATAAAAACTATTGAGTCAGATAAGGCAAAGTGAATGGCATATGCTTCAGGATACTAATCAGCTTTTCTTCTGGATGGCTAACAACCTAAGTTCACAGATCAAAATTGGAGAAATAGAAGAGCCACAAGGCCACTTTGACCCTAGCCTTTCAAGGTCAGCGAAGACTCAGGACATAGGAGAATCTGTACTGCAACATCATGCAACTCAGTTGAGCTCCAAATTTTCTGAACAAGGAGATCATGGAGCCACAGAGGAAAGAGACAGAAGTTCTATAGTGTGCCTGGAGAGAGTCACATGGAGAGAAAACTTTCTCTCAAGCTCTCACAGAGAGCAAAGTGGTCAAGCATTGGCCATGACTCATCCACATGGATGACACAGACAAAGGATCTACAGAATAATGTGCAGGACTACAAGATAAACCCTGAGGGGACTTCACTGACCTCATAAGAAACAAAAAGTACTTGTGTTGGTATATAGGTCTTGCTCTATTTAGGTCTTAACCATCAAGTAGAAAAGTATAAAAATGAAGTATACACTGCAGGGCCATAATATTGAGCTGAGCTATAAATGGCTATGGTCAACAACTTCTTCGGTTAACTCACTATTGTTGTGGAATGCTGATCTGTGTTGGATTGTGTCGTCGAGTTCAAGCACCTGTTAGTTGAATGACAATGGAGTGCCCATCTTTGACAGGTGTAGACAAAGGAAGGGGTATAGAAAGGGAGAATCATCATGTGTGTGAAGTATTTTCTAGAATGTTTTGGGACCTCATCTCTGGTACAGGGTTTCCTTGGTTTTTCTTCAGTCCTCATCCCGACTTCACTGAGCCAAAGTCCTCTTCACACCTGATTGCTGTGTGGACCTCAGAACACAGTTCTGCTTTTGCACTCTGTGTCTCCTGAACAATTGTAGGGCTTCCAATAGAGAATTCTTTCCCATTGTGCAGGACTGACAGTTTAGGTAAACCTGCATTGCTTTACAGCCCACTTTCTGGGGTGGGAATTCCTCACTCCCTCCATACCCCCTCAGTATAATGCATATCTGAGCTGAATTTGACCTTCCACTCATTTTACCTGAAGGGACAGCTCACAACAGGACCTACTGTTGCTCTCATTTAGCGCAGCATCAGCCTGTAGTGGTTGCATCAGGGTATATGCAGCTGGTCTCCCATGGTTGACAGCAAGAGCAGAAAGGAATTCTCAGGGTCCTGTTCTCCTTCTAAGGGATCAATATCTTGGCTCCTGGCAGGGCCTTGTGCTCCAGTCTTCTGTGGACCTGATTCTACTCCCCACTGTCCAAGGCTCTATCTTAAAGGTAATCCTGAAGCTATAGCTCATTCTGAGAGAGAAGACCACCTCCCTAGTGAAATTGGATATCTATGGATTCACTTGTTTTTTTCCGGTATTTTGTCCCAGGAACAAAAACTCTAATAAAAATCTATCCCTATTTAGATAGATAGAGATAGAGAGAGAGATAGAGAGAGAGAGATAGAGAGAGAGATAGATATAGAGAGATACAGAGATAGAGAAATAGAGGTAGATACACAGTACAGATTCAAGATTATTGTTTCCCGATGGATAGCTATTGGTTTTAGATTTAGTTCTTTTTTGAACTTCCCTTTCTATCTTGTGATCTTCATTTACATCTTCTCCATAATTAATTGTTTATATATGCACACGTGATTTTTCCCCGCAATTCATTCTGTTACCTTGAAGTATTACTAGAGTCATTTCACTGTCTTATTTGTTTATCGTTTATGATAATTTTCGAAATAGAGTAGGGTGGCTCCTTCAATTTTGTCTTATATTAAGCACTATCTTTGTCTGTTATAAGGTCCTTTGCAGTTTTTATAGTGTTAGACTTAGAATTTTTATTTTGAGGCAAATGTATTTATCACTGTATTTAGGAAGAATTTATCATTTTACTAATATGAAATCATCTGGATATTAACGAATATATCTATTTTTTAATATTCATTATCTCTGCTTTCCAATATATTTCTTAATGCAGATATAGTCTTCATATTTTGTACATTTGTCCCAACTACTTCATAGCTTCAGATATTATTTTAAGTCACGCTGTTCAATTTCATGTTCAAGTTCTTTACTTTTATTGTATAAATGTAAGTATAATCATCTTGTACAAAGACATCTAAACTTAATATATTGTTTCAAAAGCATTTTCTTAATTGATCAAAATTTATACATCCATTTCCTTGTTGTCTATAAAAGTTTTGCTTCTCCCTATCTAGTGAGAAGTCCTGTATAAAATATCTATCGGACACATTTTAAATAGTCATACTGTTCCTTGTCCTGCTCTGATCAGTCATCGTTCTGCATTGTTTATTAGTACCGTCCCTCTGGAAAACCGTGGAAGCTCATCATGATGTTCTCTCACACACAAACATCCTACATTCTTCTGAAACATGACTGCCTCCTCTCTCGTACACTGATAAAACCCAAGCCTGGGTAGTGTACCTAATAAGACAAGCAGGCCTCTGAGATTATAAACAAGACTAGGACAGTCATCACTATATTTATTTAGTGAAAACTGGACAGCATGAAAGTAGTGATTTCAAACATGAATACTAAGAGAAAACTGGGGTGCAGAGGTGTGACAGGCATATTCCTTAGTAGTATCCCAAAATAGACTCAATTTCAAAAGCATAGAAATATATGTAGGCGACGAGGGCTAATTTGCATCGCTCCAGGCACCCGGCTGAGGCCATGATCTGTTAGGTTCATTTCAGATATCACCACATGAGCTAGTAATGGTGGAAGAGAGAATAATACAGGGATGAATATGCTGTCTATTTGACAAGTATGGAGGAGACACCCTTTCCCTCATACCATCCATAGTAATGGAACTTGTAGAGATGAGAAAGTGATGGCAGGTTTGTGTGCAAGGCTCTTTTGGGGGCGCTTAGAAAATCCCATCCTGGGCACCCATCAGAACTCCATTCACTATGGATCTCCTCAGGCAGTGCTCTGTGATGCCAAAGTCCCTGCATCACAGGAGTGAGTGGGCTGCGTGTGGGGTTTACTGACCCAAAAAGCACAAGAGCAGTGGCCAGTCAGCATTGGGGAAAAAAGCTTGGAAAGTGAGAATTCAGAAAAATAATCCAATATTGTCCAGTAGTCCATGATTGTAGTGAGTTATCCATAGGACTGGCAATGTCAGAAGTTGTTGACTTGATGCAAATGAAGGGCCATTTTGTATCTGCATGTACAAAATAGGATGGATATATCACTACTTGCTCTTTATTCAATGAGAAGAAAGATTTGTACTAATAGTGTTTGGAGAATATATCATGTGTGCATTTTGTACTGTGCATAACTGCTATGAAGACAACAATATGCAATGTACTAATTATTGAAACTGTCCTATTAATTGACTTGAAAACTCTCTCTTTGCTATTTGTTTCTTGATAAAATAAATAAATAAAGAAGACTACACGTGCATAATGCCCTCAAAAGAAAAATTCCATCTGTAAAAACAAACAAACAGACAAAGCTTGGAAAGCAAGATCAAGACACTGACCCAGACCACAGGGAGGTGCAGACACTGCAGAGATGGACAGAAAACCAGCACATAGGAGAGATGTTGAGTAAATAGATAGCTCTATCTTATCCCAAGTCTAAAACCAAGGTGAATAGACAATCCCCAGCTCCTTCTTCACTCCTCCCATCAAGACGCCTCCCCTGTCCTCAGACAAATTTCTCTATAACTGTATTGTGAGGCTTCATGTTTGGTTCCATTATCATAGGACTCTAGTATGCCTTCCCCACATAGTAATATCTGGGCTCTACACAGGGCTATTAGATCATTACAGTAGTTCTATTTAAATAAACCAAGTGAAGAGTGCTGTGATTTTTTTTTTCAAGATGCTTCCCTGCAAACAAATACGAATAAAGAAAATAAAAAGTAAGAGTAAAACCTTTCTGGTTCAACACAGACGATAAAGACTGGATAAACGCTGAGTGCTCAGGATTCATTTTCTTCTTAACTCTGTCTCTCAGTCAGCAATGGAAAGGTGTGTTTTGTATGTGTCTATAAGGTGCAGGAGTGAAGCAGCAGCTTGAGGGAAGAGTTCCAGAACTTTGATGGTGTGAAATGTGTGGGTAGCTATATCATACTCCAATGAATGTGGAGAAATCAATAATTTGTAGGCAATCTTGCTCATAGTGAAGATTCTTGTATCAAAACTTGTGTTGAAATCAACTCCAAGGCCCTCAAAAGGACTAAAGATATCACTGTACCAGAAGCTAACAATGCAACCAAGGACTGAAATAATGATATCTGGAAGCTGCCTATCTAACACTGGTTAGCCAACTTTCTTGCTAAAATGGTTCAGGATGGAACAGTTGGATACCAATGGCAGGAAGTGGGAATGGCTTGCCTCTAGTCTTTGGGGCAATATATAATGTTTATTTAAGACTATCTCCCATTAGTGATACCAGCTTTTATTTACATGAACGATAATCATAAATAAAAGTATCTATAAAGCAATTCCAATGCAAAACAAAAGAAATATTAATGATAATGACAGAAAACTTGGAAGTTGAATACAAAAACTTGTTAGGGAATATCAATGATGGATAAAAGTTTTTTCTAAAAACAAAGAGCAGGTGTAAATCTTTTACCCAATGAATCAGGTAAAAAGAAAAGACTCATTTTAAGTGTCAAGAATGAATGGCAAGGAAGCCTTACAGATACTGTAAACATTAAAGAACCAATTGAGGACCAACATGGATAACTTTATGCCCATAAAGTTAATAGCTTTGATAAAATAGACAAACTCCCTGGAAGAAACAAATTGAAAAGAATCACAATCTGTAATGGCTAAATCTTGGAAAAACCCCAATGCCCATTAACCAAGGAATGGATACAAAAGTATGGTTCTTTCATATGATGGAGTACTACTAAACCATAAAGAAAGATATACTTGAGACTTTTATAGCTAAATGATTGCAACTTGAGACCATACTCATAAGTGAAATAAATTAAACACCATATTGTCCACCAGTATGGGAAATTAAATGAACAAATAAACTCTAAGATGGTACAATAGATACTGTGAATTAGGAAGAAGTTGTTCAAAAGAAAAGAGAGACTAATAAGGGAAAGGGAAAAGAAGGAACAAAACAAGGAAAAAATATATATATACACACACATTGCAGAGTTAAGGTAGTTATACAGCTAGTTTTTCTTGATTCATCAAAAAAGTTTGTGCTAATGTTGTTTGGACAATATTTTATGGCTATGTTTTATACTCTGAATAATTACTATGAAATAACAATAAACAATGTATTAATGATTAATATTCCCGTTAGGCCGTTTTGAAATTCTTGTTTACTTCTATTTTTATGTCTTTAAAATAAAAACAAAGAAATTGTAGAAGCAATTTAAATATTCTTCACTTTAAATATTAAAGTGAAATTCATAATTAAAAATATCCTATAGAAGAAATGCCCAAGTATGTATGGTCTCATTGTGGAAGGCTTTTCAACATTTCAAGGGAGAAACCATCCTCACTCCATTTCATAAACTGCTTAGTAACTGCAACAGTTGGCTGGCGTGGTGGCACATGCCTGTAATCCCAGCATTCAGGAGGCTGAGCCATGAAGACTGCCAAAGTTTGAGGCCAGTTTGCATTACATATTTTGAGTTTAAGGCCAGTCTAAACTATATAGTGAGAGCTTTTCTCAACATTTCCAATAATCGAAGAGGTGCACATACTTTTAAGTTCACTTTATGAGATCATCATCAATTTTATTATCAAGACTGAACAAACTCAATGTAGCAAACTACAGATCAGCATCACTTGTGAGTAGACATGGTAAAGTTCTCTCCCACATATGAGCAGATTCCATAGATCAGGCTTATAAAGGTTAACCCATCCTGACCAAGATGAGCTTATCCTGGAATAGCAAGGCTGGTGCAGTGTTAAAATATCAGTCAATATAACATACTACAGAAGAAAAAAAAAAAACCCTACTGATTGACATATCAGTTCATTTAGGAAATACATCTGACAGAAGCCAATACTATTTAAGACTTTTGAAAATCTCCACACACCAGGAGTAAAAGGTAATTATCATAATATAAGAAAGAGCATCTATGACAATACTAAAATTACTACTATATTTAAAAGTAAAACATGGAATTTTTTATTCTACATTAAGAACAAAGAAAGGATATATGTGACCTATGTTTATAGCAGCACAATTTGTGATAGGTAGATCTTAAAAAAATCAAAATGCCCATCACCTGAGGAAAAAGATGTGGTATTTTTATACAATGGAGTATTACTCAGCTATAAAGAATGACAAACTCAAAGCATTCATATATAAGTGGGTGTCACTTGAAGATATACTCGTAAGTGAAACAAACCAGACTCATATGTGTAAATATTATATAGTCTCCCTTGTGTAAGATCTCAAAAGAAGAAATAATAATTGAAAGGTGTAATACAGCTAAATGGAAAGTGAGAACGTAAGAATTAAATAACAAAGAGAGGGCAAGGAGAAAAACTAGGAAACATGGCAGGGGAAAACCATACATTTATATGCACAAGATGGGTAAGGCAATGATAATGAGTATCTCCATCAGGTTTTAGAAACTAACAGTTAGTTGATAAGATTCTCACCCTACTAACTATGTATGCTGATACTTGCGAAATAAGCAACTACACTGATTTTAGCAACGTGTAATACTAGGAACATGCTTGCAATCCCTGTCATTCTGGTCATATAAAAGCATACTGCTTCTTATGTCATATCAATTGCTCTCTCTCAAGTAAATGTTTGTTTAAAAAATGGTAATAAAAGAAAACAAGAGGCAAGAAAAAAATCATAGGACTGTCCTGCTGTAATGTTGTATATGGTTGCATTTCTAAATTTCTGTGTAAAAATTTCAAATTATTTTTATTTTTAACATTTAGTTTTTTCACATTGTGTGTGGATGTAAAGTCTAGCATTTCAACGATTGATGGAAAATACCTGTTGTATGTTATGTCTAAGGCATTTGATATTCAGACAGATTCTGATGTTAAGCTCAACGGCCTATGTTCTAGGATAATAATATAATTAAGCTTCTCTTCTGGAGGGGTAACAATTTCATTTCGCAGAAAAGAAGGGCTACAAGAATAGCTCAGCATATTAATATGGCTTTATTTTTATACCACATTTTTATACTTTCCTGCTGGATGGTTAAGACCAAGATAAATTAAGACTTATATAACAAAAAATGTAACTTTTGTATCTCATAGGGTCAGTCAAGTTCCTTCAGGATTTATCCTGAAATCCTGTACCTCACTTTGTAGATCCTTTGTTAGTGTCAGCTTTGTGGATGAGTTATGGCCATTGCTTGACCAATTTGCTCTCTGTGAGAGCCTGAGAGAATGTTTTCTCTCCATGTGACTCCCCTTAAGCACACTCTACATCATGATCACTTTCCTCTATGGCCCCATAATCTCCTTGATCAGAAAATTTGGGACACAACTGAGCTACATGGTGTTACAGTACCGGTTCTCCTATGTCCTAAGTCTTTGCTGACCTTGAAAGGTTAGGACCAAAATGTTGGCTATCATTTTAGCCCTTCTTTTTCTCTAATTATGTTTTTCCTGATTGGGATAGGGTCTCTTTAAGACACTAAGATTCCTAGCCCAGGCTGAATTTGTAGCCCTCCTGCCTCAGCCTCCAAAAGTGCTAGGATTGCAATCATAGGCCACTACCTGCAGCACATATCAGAGTTTTATAGATATCAACACATTCATTCTGAGTTCCACATGAAAGGAGTTTGAGACAAAATAGAGAAAATACTTTGGGTAAAAGAGCAAAATTGAAATTCTTACAATGCTCATAAGATTTTATGTATAGTCACTGCAGATCAAAATGAAACAGTCTTTTGATGACAAATATTCTTACAGATCTATGAATAGAAAAAGAGCAAAGACCTGCAAATAAACCTAAGTAAGCATGAGCAATTCATCTGTTTGTGCTGCTTTTCTTTTTTATTGATTTTCATGATCAATTCGTTTTTATTCAATTTTAATTGCAATTATTGTAGCAATGATAACGTTTTCAGCAAGTGATACTTAAACACTGGGACATCCACATACAAAATAAAAAAAATATATAGAAACCAAAAATTAAAACATTTATGTTGACATCCTTTATTTTACTTTTGTGGTGTTGACGATTGAATCAAAGGCCTCACAAATGCTGAACATTCTCTCTAATACTTTTAGCTCCAGGGTATCTTAAATTATATCCATAAACTAGCCTGAAGTGGATAAAAGATCTATGTGAAAAAACATAAAACTATGAAAGTATGGATAATACAGAGGAAAGTATGATGTTTCTCTTCATGATAGCAGAATAATTTTAGACACAATAGCCAAACCATAGTTTGTAATACATAATTATAGTGAATTAGGTCCTTAAATAAATTTAAAATGTTCCTTATAAAGACACTTATTTAATAATGGCAATGCAAGTCATGGACTTGGAGAAAGGATTTCCAAAGTACATAGCTAACTTTCATCCTGAACATCAAGACCTCTCAAACTCAACAATAATGTAAAACAATCTATTCAGAATAACAGATAGAACATTTGTTTTTATTTTTTATTACAAAAATTTATTCATTTATTTTTGTTAATTTTATTGAGAAACAAATAGCAATTAGACAGTTTCAAAGCAATTAGAAGGACAGTTTCAATAATTAATACATTGCATATTGTTGTCTTCATAGAGTTTATTCATAGTACAAGATGCAAACATGATATCCTGTCCAAACATTATTAGTACAAAACTTACTTCTGAATTAAAAGAAAGTAGTTGAATATCTATCCTAATTATTTTGTATACACAGATACAAAATGGTCCTTCATTTGTATCCCCTTTTCTTGCTTAGTTTTATCAGAGAAGGGTATTCCATTGTCATTTAAATAATGTAGGTGCATGAGTTCAACAAAATAATCTCAAATAGTCCAGTAGTCCATAACAGTAGTGGGTTATCCATGGGACTGACAATGTTAGAAGTTGTTGATTTGAGCCTTTTACAGCTCAGCATATTAATATAGATTTACTTTTTATACCTCCTTTTTATACTTTTTTTGCTGGGTGGATAAGACCAAGATGAAGCAAAACCTGTATAACAAACATTGTAACTTTTGCGTCTGTCAACATCAGTTATTTGTAGAGACACTTCACCAAAGATTCACCAAGAAAATATAGAAGTCCTGTGCAGCAATACAAGCAAGCATACAAGAAGGCACCCAGCATTATTAGCTATTGTAGCGATGCAAGCTTAAGCCACAGTGGAAGGTCTGTGGTGTAGTGCACTGGGAGAGCATGCACATAGCATGTCCTGGTTCCACCCCCAACACCAGAAGGAAAAAGAAAAGTTATGCCAGCATCCCATGCCAGCATCTTATAGTAACTAACATTCAAAAATTAATTTTAAAAATATGTAAGACAAGCACTGGTGAGGTTGTGTAGCTACTGGAAACTTTGTACAGTGGTGATGAGAAGGAAAACTATTACTGCCATTTGGGCAGCATTTGGACAGAGTTTTCTATAGACTCAAGCATACTTGTCAGATGGCACAGCATTGCTATGCCTAGGCATTTATTAAGTGAAATGAAAACACAGGTGCATACAGAAATCTGTGGGTGAATGCATACAGCAGATTTATGATTTATTCATGTCAAAAACTGGAACAAGAGGCCGGGGAGATGGCTCAGTGGAATAAACACTTCCCTGGCAAGCGCAAGGGCCTGAGTTCAATCCCTGGTTCCGCCAAAAAAAAAGTTATTTTCTTAGAAATGGGATTGCTCAGTTTTTTTTTTTTTGATCTAATTGTTAGTGTTGTTGTTTATTTGTAATGTTAAAAAATCTCTTGCTTGTCTATGACAGTGAAAAAGA
>PVKA01054665.1:0-10663 GCA_004027165.1 Ctenomys sociabilis
AAACGCTTATTCCAATGAGCCATCTGCCAAGCCCCCCCCCACCCATTCACACCCATTCTGTTTCCTTCCTCAGCTTTGTTTCTACGGATGGCCTATCCTCCTGGTGGCAAATGGCTTCTTCACCCTGCTGCTTAGAGCTCACTGTAGAATAGAGGCAACCTAGTTAGGATCTTTCCGTGGTCAAAGGCCCCGAAATGCCCTGATTGACCATGCCAGGGCCAGCTTTGTCTATACCCTAGTGGATCCTGAGGGAGAGTCCTATGCAAAAACAACGGTGCTGGTGTCATAAAAACCGAGCAGGTACAAATAGCAGAGATCCGACAGAGTCTAGCAGCTCTTCGCATGAAAGACAAGAAGCTCAGAGCTAGTATGTGGGCCTCTGCACTCCACATGGGAACCAGGAATGCCCAGGGTGTGACAGGGAAGATAACTCCAGAGCCGGTGATGTCCTGTGGGCCAATTTCCTGGTCTCACAACTTAAAAGAATGAGGGGGACAAGCAGAGGATGCGGGCAGGAGAGGTTTATTAGGAAGAAGAAGAAATAGCTCCTGATGTGGGAGCGGGGTCTGAGTGTGGCTGCCAGGGCTCTTGGTCAGCGGTGATTTACTCAGAAAGGTCACAAGGCGGGTACAGTGCGGTCACAGTGCCATCAGCATATGGGATTACTCAGCTGTTGTTCAGCTGCGGTTGGTCTGGGCATAGATAAGGACCACAGCGGGGGCGGCGCCTGGCAAACACCCTTGCCTCAGCGTATCTCTGACCTGTAAGGTAGAGAGAGGAGGTACAAAGGCTATTCGGAGAGGAATGGAAGTATCAGTCCGGTCTGTCTGCTCAGCACTTGGATGTCTGGGCCCAGGGCCAGTGATGCGGAGAGCAGCATAGGTCTCTAGTTAGCCTGCAGGGCTGGCTCTGCTGCAATCTGCCACCAGCTGCAGCCTCACGGTATGGACTCGCTGGAGGGCCGTTAGCGAAGACCACGTCCTCCTCCGGCCTCTTGTCTCCTCAGCTACATCTTCCGGCCCAGTTGCACCCGCCTGGGCCAGTGGGCCATTGGGTACGTGAGCTCAGACGGCAGCATCTTGCAGACCATCCCTCCCAACAGACCCCTGTTCCAGACGCTTCTGGAAGGACAGAAGGCCGGCAAGTGAGTCTCCAGCCCAGCCCAAAGAGAGCGGCAGCAAAATCTATCTGGTAAAATCTCGCAGAGGACACTACCACCTGCGACGCCGAGCACGTCCAGCAGGTGGCAGTCGAGGGCCAGAGCGGAGCTGCGCCTTGGTTATTGACAAAACTGCGGGATGGGCCGCTAGGGATAGATAGGAGTGCCCGATGGGTAGCTACATCTCAGAAAGAGGGACGGACGGACGGACTGGCCAATAGATGGTGTGGCTTCTCATTCACTGTAATTATGCGTCCTGTTTTGTTTTTGAGGCAGGATCTCACTTTCAGTCTAGTCTTCAGCTCACTGTGCAGCCTGGCCTAGAACTTCCAATTCTCCTGCCTCAGCTTCCCAAGTGCTGGGAGTATAGGGATGAGTCACCACACCCAGCTCAGCGCTATTCTCGGAAGGCGTTTAAAATAGCAGCAGCAGCCTCTCTGTGCCTACTTCCTCAGCACTCGCCGTGAGTCCACACTAGACCATTGCTCATGGCTCAGTGTTCTCGGTTCTACCTGCTCACTAGCTGGCTCTGAAAACCTCAAGTCTGTGCGTAGGGCTTTTACGTTCTCTCATGCGCATGTGCAGACTGGGGCAGATTTCCAGTAGCAGACACAAGGCTTTTCAGCCCACACAGAAGGGAAGCAACAGCTGGCCTTCTGCTTTCTTAGGCCACAAAGAAGTGTTTAAGCTGGGCATCGTGGCTCACACCTGTAATCCAGCACTCGGGAGGCTGCGGCAGGAGAAACGCTTGAGTACAAGGCCACATAGTGAGCCTCTGTCTCAGCCCCTCCCAGCCCCACCCTGTATCTATTTGTTCCCTTTCCTCCATCAGTATGCTTTTCATCACTTTTCCTACTTTTTGTTGGTTTGGTTTCTTTGTGGTACCAGAGATTGAACTCAGGGGCTCCACCACTCAGTGGCATCCCTGGTCCTTTTATTTTAGGCGAGGCTTGGCTGTGTAACCCAGGCTGGGCTCCAGCTTGGGATCTTCCTGCTTCAGCTTCTCAGAGTGCTGGGGTTACAGGTGCAGGCCACCAGGCCCAACTAAAGTTTGTCCCTCACTACCAGTCTTTGCCCTGGGCATGATTATGTTCATTTTACAGAAGGGGAAACTGAGGCCAGCTTTGGTAACACAGCACATGATGGTCACCGCGGGGCCCCAGCTAGGTACTTTGTGCTGCTCTACAGCAGTCGTCTTTGCCCCATAGGGCAAGAAGTGGTCACAGGAGATCTTTCCACGCTGAGAGCCTGACATTCAGGGCCTCAGTTGCTGCTGGATTGCATGACTCTGTCATGGCCAGGCCTAAAGGAGAAAAGTGGAACCCTAGCCCAGCATGGTGGCACACACCTGTGATCCCAGCACTGGGGAAGCAGGAAGATAATCACGTGTTCAAGGCCAGCCTGGGTTATATAGTGAGGTCAAGGCCAGAGGGTTGAAGGACCAGGGATTTAGCTCAGTGGTACAGTGCCTGACAGGTAAGCACAAGACCTGAGTTTGATTCCCAGTCCTTGCCCCAAGGGGTTCCATTCTTAGTAGAAAGAAAGAAAGGAAGGAAGGAAGGAAGGAAGGAAGGAAGGAAGAAAGAAAGAAAGAAAGAAAGAAAGAAAGAAAGAAAGAAAGAAAGAGAAAGAAAGAATCCTGGAAGGGTCACCTCAGCCTTGTTCTGTCTCCTGTCGTAGTCTGCCTCTTGCCTGAAAGGCTAGAGTCCCTGAGGCTTTGTGGGGCCACCTTGGGAAGGTCTGGAGATACTGCCTTGCCCTGGGGGACCCAGGGACACCAACCCTGAATAGGCTGAGCTAAAGCCCGAAAGGAGAGCTGTGTCATCCCAGGAGCTTGGCACCAGTCCTCAGGCTTTGCCCACCTCACTCTGGCACAGAAGGAACTGTGCTGCCCCTTAGCCTGCACTCTCTCCCCAGCTTCCTCTACCCAGACGGAAAGAACCGCAACCCTGACCTGACAGAGCTGTACCGAGCTGAACCCCAGCAGCGCATCCATGTGTCAGAGGTAAGACCCAGGAGCCCCACGTGTGGCGCATACCTGTGATCCCAGCGCTTGGGGAGGCTGAGGCAGGAGGATTGCTGAAAGTTTCAGTCCATCCTGGGCTAAGTAGTGAGTTCAAGGTCAGCCCAAACTGTGTAGCAAGACACTATCTCAAAAAGAAAACAGAAAAAAAAACTAGCCTGCCTTGGCCCACAGGGTGGAGTGCCATCCGCTGTCCCTGCGGCTGTGTGACCCAGGTCAATCCCTTGGCCTCTCTGAGGCCCAGTTCATCCTCTGGTAACTGCCGCTCTTCCTGCCTCCCTTGCAGGGGTTATCGTGGGGCTTGGCGGAGGAAGTGGTGCTGCTGAGATCCACAGAGCAGCGAGTGCACTTGAGCGTTTGCCAGGGAGAGATTCTATTCGCTGCTTATTGGAAATGGTTTTTTATACTTACAAGGGATGGAATCCAAGATCTGCACGCGGAGCTACAGCCGCAGCCCTTTTAAAAATCTTTTTTTGAAGACAGACTCCTAGCCAGGCGTGGTGGCATGAAGTTGTAATCCCAGCATTTGGGAAGCTGAGGCAGGAGGATCCTTGTGAGTTCAAGACCAGCCTGAGCTACAAAGTGAGCTCAAGTCCAGCCTGAACTGCATAGCAAGACCCTGTCTCAAAAAAAAAAGAAAAACAGATTCCTGCTAAGTCACTCAATTGCAGACTTGCAATCTGTCTCAGCCTCCCAGAGTGCAGGGATTATGGATTACAGATGTGCACCACCACAGCCAGTTTGAAACTCAATTTGTGTGTGCGTGTGTGTGTGTGTGTGTGTGTGTGTGGCCACCTCAGCGTAGCATGTGGTGCTGGGGATCAAACCACGGTCCCTGCGCATTTGCCTGTTTGTCTAAGCAGGGCTTCAGACCACTGAGCTATCTCACTGGCCCTCAAAACTCAAACTTAACAGGACATCTTGCGTTTTTATTTGCAAAACCTGGTGACCTCAAGAGTAGACAACCCAGGAGGAGGGCTCCTAGCAAGCAGTGGGGACCCGCAGGTGGCCCTGGAGCCGGGAAGGTGTCAGGGCTCAGGGCTGGCAGCTTCCAGTGCCGCCCAGCCACCCACCCCTACTGCTTCTTGTCCTTGCCGCCCGCTCACTGCCAGGAGCAACTGCAGCTGTACTGGGCCATGGACTCCACATTCGAGCTGTGCAAGATCTGTGCCGAGAGAGACAAGGATGTGAGGATTGAGCCCTGTGGACACCTGCTCTGTAGCCGCTGCCTGGCTGCCTGGCAGGTGGGCCCCTGTGCTGCCTCCTCACCCCAGATCCCCCTCCAGAGTAAAAGCCCCCATTGGGTTGCCCTCATGGGCTTCTCATGGGTCAGAAGGAGAAACCGAGGTATAGAGAGCACAGCTCTGCTGGGGGCCACCAGGCCCAGGGCCTGTCTGTGCCTCTGTTTCCCTCTCACCACATTGGCGGGGACGGGTGCCCTTCTTCCCTCACCTGGGTGACCTAGGGTTGGGGTCTGTGCTTTTCTGAGCCATGGCCTCCTCCTGTGGAGAATAAAGCTGTCGGTGGGCGGCTCCAGGGCAAGTGAGCCTGGTCCACCCCTACCCCCACCTCCCTACCCGCGTGTCTGTGCTACCCTCTCCCTCCGCGTGTCTCTGTGGTGGACACCATGTCCCCAGAATCTGAGAACGTGCTGACCTCCTCCCTCCCCTTGCCCAGCACAGGGACAGCCACACCTGCCCCTTCTGCCGCCGCAAGATCAAGGGCTGCGAGGCTGTGAGCATCTATGGGTTGACAGGAGGGAAGGCTGAGGGCGGGGCCCATGCCCAGGACATGGAGGACAGCAGCTCCCAGGAGAGTGTGGAGCTGGAGCCAGAGCCGGTAGGAAGGGCCACCAGGGCAGCAATGCCCAGATCTGAGGGAGGAGGCTGGGGCAGGGTCGGATGCACCAGAGCCTGGATGTTTTCCTACCCAGGTGGCTGGGAAGGGATTTCTCCAGGCAGGAGCTGAGTGATCAAGAAGAACATGGTAGCTCACCAAGCCCCACTCTTTCCCCCCCAGGTGGCTCCCTCTGCTCCTCCTCTTCCCCCTCGCTTAGATCTGCACCCCAGGAGGCTCAGAAGTGAATGCCAACTAGAGCTGGTGAGTCCGGGGTGCGGCTCCCAAGGTGGGCGGCTGTGTAGCATAGAGCTCCGGACTCCCTGGTGTAGCCATGGCGTCAGCCCCCTGTGCAGGGCTCGCTGCAGCCTGGGAGCTGCCTTGTGCCCATTCCTGTTTTCTTCTGTACTCTGCTCCGTGTGCTCCTCTCAGAGGCCCAGGCACATCCTAGCCCAGGGCCTTTGCACCTGCGGCTCCTTCAGCCTGGGCTGCTTTCCTTGCTGCCCCCTACCCCAGGGATGCTCTCCCTGACCACCCTGCTGAGAAGAGCAGTTTGTCTCTTGGCTTCTGCCCACCTTGAATCCACAGTCCTCCCAAGCCCTTGTTGTGTTGTTGTCATGTTGTTTTGCTTTGCTGTGTTCAAGACAGGGTCTTTCTCTGTAGCCCAGGCTGACCTTAGACTTTTGGTGGTCCTCCTGCCTCAGCCTCCCAAGTGCTGGGGACTACAGGCCTGAGTCACCACACCCAGTATGTGCAGTATTTCCTGTCATTGTCAGCTGGTGAGGATTTTGTCTTACACCCCATTATGTCCTGAGTCTAGAACAGTGTGTGGTACCTCAGGGAGCCAGAGTCTGGTAATGGGAGCTGGGTAAATAAATGTCCTGGATCTTCCCAGAACCCTGGGAAGTCAGAAATGTTCCTTTCCCCATTGCCCAGAGAGAAAAGCTTTAGAGAAGTGGTTACACCACCCAAAGCCACACAGCCTGGATGAGAAGCCAGCACAGGGGATTTTAAAGCACCTAAGACATCTGTTGGGGTTTGTGTATTTGGGGTTTCAGGCTTTTTTTTTTTTTTTTAAGGATTTTTTGTAGTTTTTGCAGTACTGGCAAATAGAGCCCAGGGCCTGGTTCTATCTTATTTTTTATTTTGAGACAGTGTCATGCTAAAACTTTTAATTGTCCATGTTGGGCTCTGATTTAGGGTTCTCCTGCCTCAGCCTCCCACACTGTTGGGATTGCAGCTGTATACACCTTTCTGCTATTTATTTTGGCTTTTTGTTTGTTGCTGTTCTGAGACTAGAGCTCACAAAGTAGTTCAGGCTGCCCTTGAGCTCATATATCCCAGGCTGGCCTTGAACTCGTGGCAATCCTCACAGCCTCGTGGGTGCTAGGATTATAGTTGTGCGCCACCACACCTGGCCATCTGCTTTTTTTTTTTTTTTTTTTTCCAGTGCACTACTGGCTGTGCCTTCTTGTCCCTCTCTCCCCATCCCTAGATTGAGCCCTGGGCATGCCAGGGAGCCAGGGAGGGGCAGATCTGTCCGCCTCTCTAGCTCAGTACATAGCAGCTTTAATCAATACCCAGGCGACCTCAAACAAACAGCTCAGGAAGTCCGGAACGTTATTGGACCACAGCAAACAAGAGAGCCGGCAGGAAGGGGGGGTGGGGGCGCGGGGACCAGCGAAGGAAGCTAAAAACGGATCCTGCCAACCTGCAGCCAAAAGCAAATGGAAATGTTGGGAGCTCTCAGCGGGCTCCCTGAGGACAATGGGGGAATGCGGCCAGTGGGAGGCTGACGGCACCTCTGGGCCGGAGGGGCGCACCTTTGCCTGGGCCAGGCCCCACCCAGCCTCCGCACGCCCTCCCCTCTTCTCCCAGACCCTGCCACACTCAAAAGGCAGGTGACTTCTGCTCTGGCTTCTTCAAAACCCACCTCAGTGGAGACAGCAGGCTCGCTGCTGCTACTTCCCAGCTCCGTGGTGGCTGTCCTCACAAGGCAGACCTTTGCTCTGCGCTTGTCACTACCGGTTCCCACCACCCTAAGGCACTGGGCCTTCGCCTGAGCTCCATCCTCATCCTTTTTTATATTTTGAGACAGTGTCTTGCTAAATTACCAGGCTGGGCTCACCCTTGCTGCCCTCCTGCCTCAGCCACCTGAGTGTTGGGATTACAAGTGTGCACCACCACACGCAGTCTGTTTTGTGCTTTTCAGATAAGGCCTCATGTTATGGCCCAGCCTTGGTGCTGCTTTTTTACATATCCTGTGTGACAACCCCATGGGGTCTGTACAACTAAGATCCCACTCAGCACACAGGGACACTGAGGCTCAGGAGCTGAAGATCCCACAGGAATCGGGACCAGCATCACCACTCTGCCGCCTTAGTCCCCTGTTGCAGGGTGGCCGAGAGGCCTGTCCCTGATCCTGGGGGCTCTCATGGGTACTGGATACAGTGGAGCTGTGTTCCTGCTCAGTGTCACTGTGACTGTCACTAGGAATGCTCCCCACACCCACTATCCTCTCTGTGGTGCCACGGGGACCTCTCTGATCCCCATGCCTGCATTTGAAGAACGGGACAAGTGTGAGACAAACCCCACAACAGGCCTTGAGGAAGCCGGAGGGCTCAGGCATCTATAGCCTGCGTCACAGCCCTTCCCTTTCCTTTTCCTCCTTGGAAGCCCCTGCTTAAAGGATTCCAGTCAGAGCCCTGGTCCCGCCCCCGCCCCCAGCCATGGTGGGACTGGCCCCGCCCCTTCCCTCAACTCCCCGGAGCTCCTTCCACTTCCTGCCCTCAGCCTCAGCCCGTCATCTCTGCCTCCCAGAGCACTCAGAAGGACCAGGACACCCCTGAGACCTATCCTTGATTGCCTGGCTCAGTCTGACGAGCTACTTCAGCTCCATGAGCAAAGGGATATTTTTCTGCTTTATTCACAGCTGTGTCCTCAGAGCCTAGAACCATGTGTGATGCACTGGATGCTCTGGAAGTGATTGTGAGGGGGCTGGATGGATGGATGGATGGATGGATGGATGGATGGATGGATGGGTGAATAGATGGATGGGGTGGGTAGATGGGTAAATGGGTGACATAGATAAGTGGGCGGGTAGATGATGGATGGATGAGTTGGTGGATGGGTCAGTGGATAGAATAGGTCCATGGGCAGGTGGATGAATAGATGGATGGTTGAATGGATAGATGGATGGGCTGGTGGATGGGTGTTGGATGAGTGAATGGGTAAGCAGGTAGGTAAGTAGATGGTGGGTGACAGATGGACAAACAAAACTTCATCCTTCTCAAGGCAAAGGACCAAAGGGAAAACAACTTGGATTGGGGATGAGAACCTATCATATGCCCCACCCCATTGCTACATCACACCTGCGTGGGCCTATGAAATGACACTAGGACAGCTGGCCAGAACATGTCTGAATCTCTTCCCCTCTAGGCACCTCTGGCCCTCCCCCGACTCCGGGCCCCCCTTCCCTTGCCCAGAATCAGGACTGTGGCCTCAGCCCTGTGGAATGCCAGCTCCAGGGCCCAGGCCACAGAGGGGGCCACAGAGTAAGTACAGAGACTGAGGCCAGCCTGGTACTCCTGGGTCTAGGAGAATGAGTGGAAGGGAAATGCGGGTCCCAGGAAATCAACCGCTGCCAATTCCTCCACTACAGAAACTCCTGAAGGGAAACACGCCCCTCCAACTGCCTCTGTGGGACCCATGATTGCTCCCCAGGCCTTGAAACCAGGTGAGGCCACCCCACCCATCCTGCACCTCCCCAGTTCCCTCTCTGCCAAGCCCTGCCCCCTCGCTAACTCCCTTTTGTTCACCATTGCAGAGTGGCCAGATTTGCTGCTACAAGGGAACCTCAGGGGCTGGAGGGGATTTGTGAAGCCAAAATAAAGGGCTAAGCCTAATCAGACCTCTAGTGCATGATTTTTATTTAATGTATTTGGTACAGGGTCTCACTACACAGCTCGGACTCGTAGTGATCCTTCTGTTATCAGACAGAGCATCACCATGCCCAGTCTTGGTGGCTGGCTCAGTGCATCCAAGGGCAGGACCAGCGCAGCTTGTGGTGCCTGGGATCAAATCCCAGCCCCTGGCTCTCAGTCCGCTGAGCTATCTCGCTGGCCCTTTAGTGCGTGATTCAAAAGGGCAGCTGCTGCCAGGGGCAGCTTGCAATGAGAGCCACATGGTCACCTCAGAAGTGCCAGCCCTACAGCCCCTCTGTACTCAGCCCCCCACTTGAAATAGGGGTGCCCAGCCTTCTTCAGTCCTGGGAGTCCTGCCACCCAAGCTCCTGGGGAATCAGGTATCCAGCTCTGCCCCATCACAGCAAAGACATTCTGAGGTCCTGATGCCCAAGTTTGCCCCTAGTCCAAGGGACCCCACGTTTCCTTGCAATGAGGCGCCCATCCAACCACAATCCTCCCTCACCCCTCTCTCCTTCCTTCCTGGCCCTTCTCCCCTGGAGCAGCACTAACGGCAGCCTAAGTGACTCTAGAAACCATCTCTCCCCCTTGTCACCACCCTGAAGGACCCAAGTTCCCTCCACCCTGAACGAACCCCCACTTGTGCCCATTCCTGGTAATGCAGCAGCACTTAGGGCTGAGGAGATGGCTCAGTGGAATAAGTAAGCACTTCCTGGCAAGCGCAAGGGCCTGAGTTCAATCCCTGGTTCCGCAAAAAAAAAAAAAAAAACAGCAGGGGTCACTGCTACCCCTCTGGCTCACAAGCCAGAGTGGGAGAGAGACCTGGGTGGACCCACAGCGCATGGACCCAGGTACTGGAGCCCAAGGGCTGCAGGAGTGCAAAGAGGATGCCTGGTGCAGCTTGGGAAATCAGGTGGGCTTCTGGGAGACGGCAACATATGAGCTGAGACAGAAAGGAAGAGGTAAGGTATCCATGGGGAAGGAGCCCAGAAGTTTCTGTCCAAGCCACAGAAGCCATCTCAGGGACAGAAAGGGACTTCACTGAGAGGGTTTAAAGTCACTCGCTGAGCCCCAGGACTAACAGGGACAGCCAGGATGGGAATGTGAGCAGAACTGGCAGCTGGCCAATGGTCACCAGCCACAGTCACTGCACAGAACGGGTCTGATGAGGACACGGGTCCCCTGCTGATCTGGCCCCTACGTTGTCACAGAGGCAGGATGTGGCTGCTTTTCTCATTAGCTGGTGCTCATACCACCTCATCACTCTAGGACTTATGGGAGGACGGCAACGATGTGTTATTGCTCATGGTCACTGGGGGCCGAGGTTTGGGGTGGCCTCAAGTAAGTGTCTCTGGCTCAGAGTGCAGTCAGAAGGTGCAAACTAGGGGCCAGGGAGATAGCTCAGTAGAATAGGCTCTTGCCTAGCAAGCGCAAGAGTTTGAGTTCAATCCCTGGTTCCAGAAAAAAATAATAATAATAATAATAACTTAGCTGGGCGTAGTGGCACAGCCTGTAATCCCAGCACTTGGGAGGCTAAGGCAGGAGGATTGTTGTGAGTTTGAGACCAGCCTGAGCTACAAAGTGAGCTTAAGGCCAGCCTGAACTGCATAGTGAGACCCTGTCTCAGCAAAGGGGGTTGGATGTTTTCTGTCCTGATGCTTCTTCTCCTCCTCCTCCTCCTCCTCCTCCTTTTTTTTTTTTTTTTTAATGTATTTGGTACAA
>PVKA01054666.1:0-10661 GCA_004027165.1 Ctenomys sociabilis
ACTCTTGATGACTAAAATGTCACTTCCTGAGTATTTAGGTGCCAGGGTGTCTCAGTTACTTTTTACTCATTGCTGGGACAAATACCCAACACTCAAAATGAAGGAAGGAAAGGTTTATTTAGCTCACAGCTACTGGAGGGTTCAGTCCATACTCTGATGGCTACAAGGCAAATAACAGCAGAAAACAATGAAGAGCAGAGCTCTGCTGAAAATCGGAGCTCCTCCAGAGTGGTGTGGCCGCAAAGGTCAAGCTCCTCTCAAAACTGGGACTGCTCAGGGCAGGGAGGCAGGAAACCTGGCAGGGTCACAGGAAGCCTTTCTCAAATTCGGGGCCCTGCGCACCTCCAGGGCTGGGCCCCCACCAAGTTGACACATGTATCAACTAACACACTGGGTAAGGAATCCTCTTCTTGAGTCACACAGGGTCATGGTGGCCACTGGAAGGCTAAGTGCTAGGTGGCAGAAGTTGGCTTTTGGTTGGTATGGACAGCTCCATCTTCCAGATGGAGGAAACTGAGACTCAGAAGGACAAGAGACCTGCCTGAGGTCACAATCAGGAAAGAAAGGCCACCGCTCTGCTGGATATGGTGGCACATGCCTGTAACCCCAGGTAGGAGGCAGGCTGAGGCAGGAGAATTGCAAGTTTGATGCCAGCCTGGGCAATATTAGCAAAATACTCTCAAAATCAAAAGGGCTGGTGGTACAACTCAGTAGTGAGGCCCATCCCCAATGCTGGGGGAAAAGCATCACACCTGTAATCTCCTAGCATTCTGGAAGGCTGAGGCAGAGGGTCACAAATCCCAGCTCACCCTGAGCAACAGGAATCTAATCTCAAAAAATAGAAAAAGGGGGGCCGGGGATGTAGCTCAGTGGCGCAGCGCCTGCCTAGCAAGCGCGAGGTCCAGAGTTCGATTCTCGGTTCCAAAAAAGAAAATAGTAAAAATAAGACCAAAAAAAGCTCCTTTGGGGGGAAAAAAAAAAAAAATAGAAAAAGGGCTGGAGACACGGCTCAATATGAAGACTCTGAGTTCAAGCACCAGTACTACGGGATAAACAAAAGAGCGGCTACTCTGCCAATAAACTACAGTGTAAATTACGTGGTATAGTCACTCAGCACCAACTGCGTGCCACGCTGAGTGCTAACCTCTAGTCCCACAGACTGGATCACAGCCCATCCTCCAGACAGGGAAATTGAGGTTGTAAGGCCCTGGTCCAAGGTCACTCCGGGGTACGACCTACCTGGGGAGCAAGAACCATATGTGCTTCTGCTGGGTGTGTGACTCAGGCTCATTTCAGGGAAACAGCCTGGAAAGACAGCCCAGGGGCTGGGAGCAGCGCTTACGCTTCCCTGGGCTGCGACTTTTTTCCTTCCTGCAGTGCTGAGGATTGAACCCTGAGTCTTACACATCCCAGGCAGATGCTCTACCACGGGTTGGTTTGACCTGTGAAACTGGGCAATGTGGTGGGGGACTGGCTCCCCACTCCTTGCCCCCACCAGTGCTAACCCTAATTCATACCTGTTTGGGGCTAGTAGAGCTGTCTCCCAGAGAGACCAGCGTACCCTCCCTTCCACATCCCACAGCGAGTGGAGTCCTTAGATCTGTAAACCGCGCAATAATTACTGGGGGGGTCTTGACCCCTCCAGTGGCTGTTGGGCCCCAGGCTGGTCACCCAGCGGGCAGACCGTTGAGTCTTGCAAGCTTAAGGGGCTTGCCCCTTAAACAAGTCACGGAGCCCTCCTTGCCTAGACAGGATGTGCAAGATAGAAGACCTTAGGCCCTACGGAGCCTTCTGTTCCATTTTATAGACGGCCAAACTGAGGTCTGGAAAGTTTCCTCCACTGGCCCAGAGCACTCTTCCTTCCTGCGCCAATGCCTAAGTCCACCTTTCCGAGGAACGCAAGCAGCTGCGTTCCCTTTAACGCCCCCCCCCGCTCCCTCCTCCCCTTGCAGGCAGACGCCGGGATTGCGCCGCCACCCGCAGGGAGCTGCCCAGTCCTCCGGGCGCGGCGGGGAGCGCGGTTGCGACGCGGGGCCGCTGCGGGCGCGGGCAGGATGGTGAGCGCGGGAGGGGCCTGGCGCCCGATCTGGGCTTCGGTATCTCTGCTCGGTCCCGTGTCTGTTCCTGGCTCACTCTCTTGGAGCTCTTTTTCTGGCACGCTGCCCCTCTCTGCCTCTCCTAATTTTTTCTTTTTTGGGAGGGGGCTTCTGGACTTCCCTGTCTCCCCGTTCCCTTCTGTCTCTCTCGCTCTCGCACTGCCCTCTGTCTCTGCGTCTCTGTCCCGTCCCTCTCCGTCTTTCTGTCCCAGTTCTCCCTACTCCGGCCCATTTGCTGCAGTCTCCTGGCACACGGATAACCTTGCTGCCGTGCGCCCCAGCTCCGCTCCCCACCCCCTCCGAGCCGAGCCGGAGCGCGGAGAAGGCAGAGCTCAGAGCCACCGAGCTAGGGACCTGAGGAAGTGGGACGGCGCAGGTCTTAGGGATGCCAGCCCTGGGGCGCATAGAGCGCAGGATTGAGAGGGCGCGAGGTCCCGGGAAGGTGCGGGGATGGAGTCCTCGGGGACCTGGGCAAGGTGGCACTTGACACGGGAAGGATGCCCAACCCACCCCGGGTTAGACAGGCCAGGGAGCCGGTCCTCTGCGCCGAGGGGCGGTTGCCGGCGGACTGAGCGCCGTGCGCCCGCAGGTGCGCGCTCGGGCGGCCCTCGGAGCCGGCGCGCTCTGGGCCGCGGCCTGGGGCCTCCTACTGTTCTCGGCGCCCTCGGGGGCGCAGCGCGGCCGCAAGAAGGTGGTACACGTGCTTGGTGAGTTTTGGTGGCGCAAAGTAGCCACTGCGCGGCGGAGAGGGGTAGCGGGGAGGGCGTAGCTGATGGTCAAGGTCCCCCAGCCCTCTCCATCGGACCCTGACTGAGCTTCCTTCCCACATCCCCTCTCTGGCTCCCTCGCTCGCCCGAGGCGACCTCTGAACTCCGTTTGGTCGCCTGCAGAGGGGGAGTCAGGCTCCGTGGTGGTGCAGACTGCGCCTGGGCAAGTGGTCAGCCACCGAGGTGGCACCATCGTCTTGCCCTGTCGCTACCACTACGAAGCGGCCGCCCATGGCCACGACGGCGTCCGCCTCAAGTGGACGAAAGTGGTAGACCCGTTGGCCTTCACCGACGTCTTCGTGGCACTGGGGCCCCAGCACCGGGCATTTGGCAGCTACCGCGGGCGGGCTGAGCTGCAGGACGACGGACCCGGGGACGCCTCACTGGTTCTGCGAAACGTCACTCTGCAGGACTACGGGCGCTATGAGTGTGAGGTTACCAATGAGCTGGAAGATGACACTGGCATGGTCAAGCTGGACCTGGAAGGTGACCGGCCCCTGGGCATGATGGGGCTTGCTGCTAAGGGGAGAGTGCTGCAAGGGGCAGAAACCAAATGAGATTGGCTTAAAGAAATTTAGAGATCTATTTACACGTGTAATCCCAGCAGCTGGGAGGCCGAGGCAGGAGGATTTCTATGTCTTTGAGGCCAGCCTAGACTACATAATGAGACCCTGTCTCCAAAAAGGCAAACAAGAATGAGAAATTTTGTGCGGCAAGGCAAGGGCTATGACGGCGATAATGTTGCCCCCACAGACTGTAGCACTGTCTGGAGACTTGTAGGCGCTCTGCTTGGAGGTGGCCGCTGGCACCTCTGTAGTAAGGAGATGCTGCTGAATATTTTACAAGGAACAACACTGACCCCTCGGGAAGGATGACCCATCCAAAGTGCTGTAATAAGGAAAGACATTGAGAAGTCTTGGGCAGGGCTTGGGTACCGTGAGATCCAGGCATTTGTACTATGTCAGAAATGCATCCTTCACCTCTTTTTTCTGGGTGCCTTTTCCCAGGCAGGCTTCCCCTTCAGGAATCCAAAAGAAGCCCAATCACAACTCCAGACTGCCACCCTCACTGGTCAGCAACTAAGGGCGTAGGATCCGCAACTAGAGTCCCAGAGTTGCGTCTCATTGGGCTGGTTTGAGTCACGTGCACATCCGTGAGCCAATCACTGTGACTAGAATCTTGGCTACTGCGATTGGCTAACCTGGAGCTTGGAGGCGTGGCTTCTTGTTGAATTCCCTCCCACCTGGTTTGTCTTTCAGTCCGGGAGATAGCAGGAGAGGTTTAGGGAAATAGCGGCAGTGATAGTAGTTTTTTGTTTTTTTTTTTTTTTCTGTGCCAGCCACTTAAAGCGATGAGCTCTCTGGAGTCGCTCATTTAATTTTCCAAAAACGCCATGGGAGACAGCTATTACCAGCCTGTGGCCAGCCCTGCCCAGGGCGTCTGCTAGTGGTGGGCTCAGAGCTCAGTTCCTGGCTATCAGGGCAGGTTTTCTTCCTGGGTCTCTGCCGCCTTCTGAGTGTGCTAAGCTATTGCACTGGCCCCATGCTTTGCCCTGAAGACCATGAAGGACAAGTTCAGAGTCATAAAACTGAAGTATTGGGGAAACTCACGGTACTTCCTCTGACAATACAGTCAGGTCAAAAGGGCCTTCACCTTGGGATGCGACATTCTAGGGCTTCCAGTCTGGGAGAGTCCCGCACTGGACACAGACACTCCCAGTCTTCTCGGGCAGGTGGAATGTCAGAAACATGCAGGACTAGAGGAGGGTTTGGGATTTGGACTTTGAAGGATGAATAGGAGTTTGAGAGGTGGAAAGTGTATAAGAACACAAGCAAAGGTCTTCAGCAGCAAAAGAGGGATAGACACGATTAAGTACGTCAAGGGATGGTGCAGTGAATCCCTGGCTGACTCCGTGCAACCCCTCTAGGTGTGGTCTTCCCCTACCACCCACGAGGAGGCCGGTACAAGCTGACTTTCCTGGAAGCGCAGCGTGCATGCGCTGAGCAGGACGGCATCCTGGCCTCGGCAGAGCAGCTGCATGCGGCCTGGCGCGATGGCCTAGACTGGTGCAACGCGGGCTGGCTGCGCGACGGCTCGGTGCAGTACCCGGTGAGCCGACCAAGGGAGCCCTGCGGCGGCCTGGGCGGGCCCGGAGGCCGGGGTCCGGAAGGTGGCGCGAACGGAGGCGTGCGCAACTACGGCTACCGCCACAACGCCGGGGAGCGCTACGACGCCTTCTGCTTCACTTCCAACCTGCCTGGTGCGTAGGCCCCGCCCCACCAGGCCCACGACCCCACTCAGACGCCCCGATTGCCACCACCTGACGATCCAGGGCCAACACGGCCCTGGTCAAGCTCGGGCGATCCCAGGCTGCGTGGGTGGGCCGCTCCCAGATCCCGACAGTCCTGGGTTGACAGGGGCTGGCGTCCTGAGCCCTAAGGGCAAGGATCAGCCCTAACGAGGTCCCCACGCCCCCCGCAGGGCGCGTGTTCTTCTTGAAGCCGCTGCGGCCCGTGCCCTTTGCGGGGGCGGCGCGCGCGTGCGCAGCTCGCGGCGCGGCGGTGGCCAAGGTGGGCCAGCTGTTCGCCGCCTGGAAGCTGCAGCTGCTAGACCGCTGCACCGCGGGCTGGCTGGCGGACGGCAGCGCGCGCTACCCCATCGTGAACCCGCGAGCGCGCTGCGGTGGTCTCCGGCCTGGCGTGCGCAGCCTCGGCTTCCCGGACGCGTCACGGCGCCTCTTCGGTGTCTACTGCTACCGCGCACCCGGCGCGCCCGACCCCGCGCCCGGCGGCTGGGGCTGGGGCTGGGCTGGCGGCGGAGGCTGGGCTGGGGGCGCGCGCGACCCCGGAGCCTGGACCCCACTGCGCGTCTAGGAGCCCAGAGGAGGAGCGACCCTGAAGATTGGACACGCCCCCGAGGCGCGCTGGACACGCCACTTGTGGTGCCCCGGAGGTTGGCGCTCTTGGACGCTGGACACGCCCCTGAGGGCTTCCGGGGACCGGCCAAAGTCCGGTGGGCCCTTAGAAAGTAACTGCACATATGGGGGTTCATTGGCCCCCTCTGCATACTGGGTCATCCCATCTCTTCTGGACAGTGGATTTACCTTCTCCCTGATTTCTCCAGAAGGGCCACCACCCTGAGGGGCTCAGGAGGCCGGCGCTCCTCAGCTTCCTGAAAGCAGACCATTCCTCTCTGGCCTTCTGGAAACAGACTGCTACCTCGGTCGCCTGGAGGCTGGACCCCCGAGATTATCTGGCGACTGGCCACACACTTACATTTCCCTGGAGATGAAACCTGTCCCTTTGATCAGCTGCACACCGAGTCCCCTCACAATACCTGAAGAGGAAAAGGAAACCTCAGGGTTTCCAGGTGACCACCCCACAACCCCCGCCCACGGCCTGCAAACTCGGTTTTCTCCTGAGCGCTGAGAGTCGCCTGAAATTCCAGGGTAACATGTGCATCTCTGGGCCCTGTGAGGACAGTCCCACTCATCAGTCTCATAGAAGAACACCCTTACTTGTCGCCCAACACGCCCCCCCTCCCCGTGGCTGGTGACAGTGGCGGCTAAGCCTCACCCATCCCTCGGAATTTCTCTGGAGGGAGAGCAGATCCACCCACTCCAAGGCCACTTACAGGGCTGTCACCAAAGAGTGCGTTCACTTTGTCCCAGGGACCCATGAGATTTTTGTCATGGAGACCAGCGGTCCAGCTTCTTATGGTGACCAATAGAATCAAACTTTCACTGGCCGTCCAAAGTGACAGCCCACATCAGTCACACCCAGGGAGCGGGCACCTCGCTCCTCTTGCTGTAACTATGGATGCCACAAATTTACCACTCACCAGCTTTCACTCCAGAGGCTACCACTCTATCGGGCTACTCACTACCATGGAAACCCCGCTCCTTGGAACTGTCCCCAGGGCGACCCAACATTTGGTTCTGCAACTGTTACCATGGAAACAGGCTGTCTCTCTCTCTCTCTCCCCCCCCCTTCCCCTGATGCACCTCCAGCTCCAGGCTCCGCCCTCCTGCCGCTGGAAGACCCCACTGTCGCCGTGGAAACCAAACTCTGGTGTCGGAGGTGACAGAATACCTGTCCCTATAGGCTTTCCCTCCACAGTTTCTGCACACCAAGCTGTCTCCATAACGACGTGTACGTCGTCCCCGTGACTACCGATCTTCCAGTTCTCAGGAACTTCTCAGCAAAAGCTGGATGGCCACCCTTCGCCAGATGGGCCCAGGCTCAGACAGTACCCCAGACAGGGCTGGACTTCCGGAGCCGCTGCTCCCCCCCCGCCCCCCGGTTGCACGCTCATTATACAGCTGCTTTGCACGCGTCACCCAGGCACTTTGATTTCTGCCTACAGGCCGGGACCCCTAGGAACAACGAGGGCTCTGAGGCCCCGCCCACACTCGAGGCCCCGCCCACTTCCCCGGCTCTCCCCCACACCTAGGTCCGCAGGAGGAGGGCGGTCTCTGCCGTGCGGTCAGGGCTCAGGAGCCAAGCAGACTCTCCCGCCGAGCGCTCCCTCCGGGACCCTGGTGGCCGAGACCCCAGCTCTGAGGTCCGGCCTGGAGCGCTCCTCGCTGCGATTAGCTCGCGTCTCCAGGAAACGCGCAGCCGAGCTGAGCGTCAGGGGGCGTGGCTTGGGACCCGCCTTGAATTCTTGATCGCCGTGTGACCAAGCAACAAATCCGCTCTGTGCCCGTTTCCTTCAATGTCCAGGGTTGTTCAGAGGTCCCCTCGAGTGCAGTGCATACAGCAGGAGTTCAATAAATCTTTGATTCTTTTCAGGAATGAGAAAAAAAGAGTTTGATGAACAGCCGGGCGTGGTGGCTCATGCTTGTAATCCCAGCCCTCGGGAGGCTGAGGCAGCAGGATTGTTGGGAGTTAGAGACCAGCCTGAGCTACAAAGTGAGCTTAAGGCCAGCCTGAACTGCATAGTGAGACCCTGTCTCAAAAAGACAAAAAAAAAAAAAAGAAAGAAAGAAAGAAAAGAAAAGAAAAAGAGTTTGAAAATGGCTGGGGGCGTGTTTCTGAGTGCGTCGGGAAACAGCTCCCCGCACCCTTCAGTCTCCACCCTTCCTCTCATACCGTGTATCCCTGGCTGACTTCACCCTGGCAATCCTCGGGCCTCAGCCTCAGCCTCGTAGTGTTGGGAGGAGTGGTCCACCACGCCTGGCTTAGCTCTGTCCTGATTGGGTCCTGGAGAATGCTCGGGGCATGACACGTTGGGATGCCCTGCTCTACCGAGGCAGTAAGATCGCAGCTTTTCCCTAGCACGGAGAAGGAGGTTGGGATGTGCAGAAGGGCACCGGAAGTTTCTAGGTTGCAGACGCACCCCAAGAGAGGAAAGGGTATAGCCCTGATTTGGTTGTAAAAACTTAAGTGATCAAAAAAAAAAAAAAAAAAAATTAGGCCGGGGAGATGGCTCAGTGGAATAAGCGCTTCCCTGGCAAGTGCAAGGGCCTGAGTACAATTCTAGGTTCTGAAGTGATCTGCACATCCAGTCTGCTTCCAGAAATCCAGACCGGTGATCCAAGCAGGAGTCCAGCCGCTGGCAGGCAGCTTCAGCAGGGCTTTTACTTGGTTTCTCTCTCTCTCTTTCTTTCTTTCTTTCTTTCTTTCTTTCTTTCTTTCTTTCTTTCTTTCTTTCTTTCGGTGGAACCCGGGATTGAACTCAGGCCCTTGCACTTGCCAGGGAAGCGCTTATTCCACTGAGCCATTTCCCTGGCCCACTTGGGTATGGAGCCAGAGGGAAAAGCACCCTTCCCAGACATGACAAGGGTCCTTCTCCTTTCTGGGTCCCAGCTTTCTCGTTAGCCTTGGAGGTGAATCACCCTCATTGGACTCAGCCAATCTCTGGAAGATCCTGATTGGCCGAGGTGTGAATATGTAGTCATGCAAACCAATGAGATGCAGTCCCTGGGATTTTTGGCGAGGCAGGCATGTGGCATGATTGCTGCGAGGCGAATTCCTACATGGACTCTTTCTGAGGCCCAGGGGTCCAGGAAAACATTCTCCTCTCCTGCCTTCCAGCACCCAAACCCACCTCAGAGTGGCCTCAGGGCCCGGATATCCTGATGCCAGAGTCCATAGATGTCTGTGTCCTCTTAGGAAGTGGTGTGGTGTTCCTATTAATCTTCACACATCCCCCTTGTCCATTAAATCATCTCTAGGTTACATTTTTGTTTTTTATTTTATTTTATTTATTTATTTATTGTGGCACCAGGGATTGAACTCAGACCTTTGCGATTTCCAGGGAAGCGCTTATTGCACTGAGCCATCTCCCCGGCCCCTTGTTTTTTTAAATTTTTGTGTTATTTTAATTTTTAAAAATACAGACAAGCACAATTCATTTTGGCATATTACATGAATGGAACACTTTGTCCATCTCCACTCCTCACTTCCTGATCCTGTCCCAGTCTTCTTTCCCTCCTTCCTTTTTTTTTGGCGGGGGGATCAGGAATCGAACTCGGGACCTTGTGTTTGTGAAGCAGGCACTGTGCTACTAAGTTATATCCCAGGTGCTGTCTCTCTTGAGCTCACTTTGTAGCCCATGCTAGACTCCAGTGCAAAAGGATCCTCCTGCCACAACTTCCCAAGTGTATGAATTACAGGTGTGTGTGCCCTGCCTGGGTCCATGCGGGCCTAATTATTGCTCTTCTCCCCTTTTGGATTCGCTTGCAGCCACCCTACCCACACCATCATCATCCGGGTCCCCATACATACTGGGCTCACCAAACCCTTGCAGAACTAGCGAATGAACAGTCTGGTGGTGACAAATTGAACTGTTAAAAAAATTTTATTAAAATGTCCAAGAAGTATGTTAATGTCCACAGTGTCAGATACCACAGACCCACGGAACACTGCAGCTCACAGCTCACCCAGCAGCCCCTGAAGCTGATCACGCGCACACCACATACACTCACGCAGACACACACGCATGCACGCCCCTTGGGGAAGACCAGAGACAGAGCCTGGGCCCTGCGAGCTGGGTGGGCACACGGTGACAGGGCCGAGGCCCAGGGCTGGAGCACTGATCACGACCCCATAGCACACACCCCTCCCCCCCCAGCTTGCCTAGAGTGAGATGGCTCTTCTGGGACAGGGCTGGCAAAAGATGCATTGTTCTTGTCACTACCTTTTTAAAACCAGGAAAGAGTACAAACCTAAGTCGACGACTTTCTCCACAGTAATGTGGGGTGGACAGAGAGACAGGGGCCAATGTCTGTGGCATGGAAGACCGGAGGCTGCTACCAAAGGTGAGGGGCCAGTCGCCCTTAGCATTTCCTGAATCTGCCGCATGCGTGGATAGGAACTTTTCCTTCTTTCTTCCTTCCCTTTTCTTTCTTCCTTTCTCTCCTTTTCTGGTTTATGTAGCCCAGGCTGCCCTTGCACTCACAGCCATCCTCCTGCCTCAGCTTCCCCACATGGGGAAGACCGATGTGCGCCCCGATGCCTGGCTCCAGTTAGCACATTGTTATTTTCACCCCTAGGTGGACCACATATCTGCCTGGCTCTCTTTCCTGTGGAGTCATTTTCCACTGTGAGTTTAAGCACAAATCCACAGCTTTCCTCAGGCCCGGAGGAGCTGAAGGTAGGAAAGAGACTTGGAGGAGGAGCCGTGGGTGTCTCAGGTAGATCCGGACTTCTGGCCTGGAGTGGGTTTTTGCAGGTTGCAAATTTTGGGGAAGGAAGGCAAGGTTAATTCTTTTTCACTTAAAAAATATTGTTAAACTATGAGAGAAAAGATGTGAGTGTGCATGTTTTGGTTTTAACACCATGCGTCTCTCTAC
>PVKA01054667.1:0-10658 GCA_004027165.1 Ctenomys sociabilis
AAAAAAAAAAAAAAAAAAAAAAAAAAAAAAAAAAAAAAAAAAAAAAAAAAAAAAAAAAAAAAAAAAAAAAAAAAAAAAAAAAAAAAGAAAAGAAAAGAAATCCAAAACAGTACAGAATTTCAGTAAACAAAAGGACCGGCCACCAAAAGTAGTTGTTACGTTATGTATCGTTTTCTTCAGATTGGTTGTTCAGATTGCCAGAGGTAAGCACGCAGCATGAGAAAGTTTAAGGAGAACGCTGAAGGAGAGCTATACTCCTCAGGCAGCGCTCCTCAGGTCTGATCATTCAAGCGGATGAAGTTGTAGATACAGCATTAGGAGAAAGTGACAATGGCCAGATTTTACGTTTTCCTGCACGTTTGGTGTTTGAGAAAATGCTATTAGGTATGATTTAATTATGCATAAGTGCTCGGATGGATTTAAAGGTGAAGTGTCATGGTTCACTCCGGTTTTGCATGGCTCTACAGTCATTCCGGAGATGCTTGCCTTCTGCTTGTGTCAGAAACGCAAAGAGAAATGCCCGGAGCGTCTGCTGTATGAATCGTAGATGCTGCTGCGGTAACAACTTGTGCTTAGGAGTCATTTTAGCATGAGGCAAAAGCACTCTCTATTTGGTAAATGACTTCAAGAGGTAGATAAAAAACTATTTCCATTCATTTGGGGTATAGACTAGAGACATTCTTTGAAAAAAGTTTTTAAAATTGCGGTTTGTTTTGCAAATAGTTACCATCAAGTAAGAATTCAAGTGGAAGCCTCTTTACCTTTTTTATTAGTTGGATTTAGATTGGAATTCGGTGATTTTATTTTATGTGCTTAGTACAGGGTCTCAATACACAGATCGGACTTGTGGAGATCCTCCTGTTTCCAACCTCCTAAGTGCTGAAATTACAGGTGCACGCCACCACACCCAATCTCAGTAGCAATCTCAGCGCGCGCAGGGGGTGGAACCAGCACTGAGCGCTGGGGTTCGAACTCTGGTCACAGAGCCTGCCTAAGCAGGTGTTTTAGTCTATTGAGGTATCTGGTCAACCCTTTAAAAAATTTTTTTATTTATTTGTTACTTTGGTACAGGTTCTCTCTATGCAGCAATCCTCCTGTCATAGTGATTCTCCTGCCTTAGTCTCCTCAGTGTTGGGATAACAGACTTGAACCACCACACCCAGTTTTACACAGCATGCTATGGCATCTCCAGAACTCTGGGCATGCTGGGTAAAACTGGGGCTAGGGCTGTCATGGCATGCTGTACTGAGGATTAAATCTTGCTCTTGGCGCTTAGACTGCTTAACTAACTCCCCAGCTCCTGAATCTGTTTTTAAAGTGCATTACCTATAATCCTAGTACCTGGGAGACTGAGATAGGATTGTTTTGAGTTCCAGGCCGACCTGGGATAAGCAAGTTCAAGGCCAACATGAACCACATAGTTAGATGCTGTTTCAATCAAACAATCAATCAATATTTGAAAAAATAAAATGCATTAACTACAAATAAGACTTACTGGGCTAATGTCAATATCAGTCCAAACCTAAGCTTCCTAATTTACAAAATGAGGTTAAAGGGAAGAGTAAATGTGATAATTAATACCAGTAAAACACTAGCATGGGGCTAATGAGATAGCTCAGTGGACTAAGTGCCTGCTTAGGTGAATGCGGGGACTGGGGTTTGATCCCCTGCACCACATGCTGCACCAGCCCTGCCCCAGATATGTTGAGACAGTGTGGTGGCACATGCCTGTAACCCCAGTGCTAGGAAGGCTGAAAACCAGAGGATCACTAGGAGTTTGAGATGTGTAGCACAACCTCATTATACCAAATACATTTTTTTAAAAAAGCAGTAGCATGATGTTTGACACAGGGTGATGACAGTTTCCTTCTTGACCTATTTATTTATTTATCTTGGTACCAGGGATTGAATGCAGACCTTGCGCTTGCTAATCAGGTGTTTACTCTGCTGAGCTATCTCCCTGGTGCCCCCCTTTTTCTCTGGTGTATGAGTTGCGCATCCCAAATCTGAAAATCAATAATCTATAATCAGAACTTCTGATGGTTACACTGGCTTCCCAAGTGTATTGGATTTGGACGTGTTTTGAAGTTCATATTCTGAATTTGAGGATGATCAGGGATCTGCACACAGAAGAAAGTCTGACCAACTCTAGTATCGGAAACATTCCTGACTACAGTAATTTTAGATGATGCGTTCTGGGGGATGCTGAACCTCTACTGAGTGTGTAAGGTCCCTATGAAGACTTCACATAGCATTTTGCACACACACATATATGCGTGGCATATGCACGCACACACACACACACTCACATACACAAGCATTTGTAACTTAGAATTATTTCAAATTAAAAGACAACATTAGAACCAAGTAAATTTGTAAAAAGTAAAATGTTATCTAAACTAATTTAACAGAAAGGAAAATTTTAAAATTCAAATATGAATCCATTTAGTACCAAGAACTTTCAAACTTCCCTTTTAAAGATTCTGAAAAATAAGTCAGTGAAGATTTGTTTCTTTAAAATGTAGCTTATGTTAAATGGCCTTATAATTTTATTTACAATATCATAGAACACACTAACCAGTCTTTGAAAGACTTCATTTCTATTAATGCCGCATGTGTGCCCTGTGAGGCAATGGGGTCTACTTCTTAGTAAGTCTGTCAACCCTCTGAATCTGAGAATCATTTCCCAAACGCTAAAGTAATCGATAAGCAACCTATAAAGAAGCCAACCTAGCCGGGCGTGGTGGCGCAGGCCTGTAATCCCAGCACTCGGGAGGCTGAGGCAGGAGGATTGTTGTGAGTTCGAGAGCAGCCTGAGCTACAAAGTGAGCTTAAGGCCAGCCTGAACTGCATAGTGAGACCCTGCCTCAAAAAAAGACAAAAAAAAAAAAAAAAAAAAAAAAAAAAAAAAAAAAAAAAAAAAAAAAAAAAAAAAAAAAAAAAAAAAAAAAAAAAAAAAAAAAAAAAAAAAAAAAAAAAAAAAAGAAGCCAACCTATTTGCTGCTAGAGCAGTACACAAGCTTTGGAGATCACCAAACTAGCTTAAATGTTGAAATACATATATCCCTAAAAAGAACAAACTTTATTTAAAGACCACAATAAAGTGGTAACAAATTCTAATGGGGAATGAAAAGAAATTAAGAAACTTTTTATGAATAGCAAAGTGTTGATAAGGATCTCAAAGTATGTGTAAATGAGAACTGTGCTAAATGCATTTGAATAGGAATTGAATTTTGATAAGTATAAGATGGCATAAAAGAATATCCCTGTGTCCTGAGAAGAATTCATAAGGCATTGAAATGTAATCTTCAGTTACAAAAATAATGTAGGAGAAGATATCAAATCTTTTCCTTTGCCCCTAAGGAGGGAAAAGATGGAGAGAATGGAGATGGTAGATGTGAAGAATTAGAAGGGTAACAGCACTTCTATGTTATGGAAAGATGACAGTATTAGATAAGTATTAGGAAAAAATGGGGTGTAGAAAATACAAAGCCACAAATACAAATTCAAGTGAAAAAAACATGCCAAAGTTGGATGGACTGTTTTGTTAGCAAGAAGTCTCTGGCAGCAGAGTAAAAATACATGCTCATTCACATTGAAGGAAACTCAACATCTGCCATGGGTCATGAGCTGGTCCAAATGTTGGGGGGACACTGAACAACCAAAATAATCCTTAATCTCATAAATAATCAGGCAGGCTCAGGAGAAGACAGAAGTTGAGATGATAACCACATAAATAATGTGTAATCAGAAAGTAATAGAGCCATAAAATATCTTCACAAGAGGAATTTAGTGGCTTTAGAGTGTTGAAACAAGTTCCAAATGGAAGACACACTAAAGTTAAAATCTGGAATGTCTTTGTATGAATGTGAGGGGAAGGAAAAGGCATTCCACAAGGAATGAATTTAAACAAAGATGACAGACAGACAGACAGAGACGGAAACTTGTAGCCAACAGTGGGTGGAATGCACACTGAAGAATGCAGTTGGATGCCATGTAAGGAGCTGAGACAGAATTGGGGTTTTGTTGAGTGTTTCTTATGTTTAAAAAGCCACTGAAAATTATTTCATTTGTGAGGTAGTTCACAACTGAACTATTTCACAGTAGCTGGCTTAATATCTGTATTGAACATCATACACAAATTCTCTCTATTTTTACACTGTGCTCCTGGAAGTTAGACTATCTATAGTAAATTCCTACTGAACAAAGGGCGATTATCCTAAGACTGATTTGCAAAGGATAAAAAAAAGTTTGTCATTAAAATAGAAAAAAAAGTGCCTGCTATGTCAGTGCCAGGTTGATTTGGTTATCAGCTGGCTGGGCGGCTCTCCTCCTCCCTCACCACTCAGGGGCCATCCCCCACAGCTGTGTGCCTTGTCACAGGGGATGGCCTTCCCCAGCAAGAGAGGACTACTTCCTCTGCATGCTGCAGGAAGATTGTATTCTCCTGCTAGAAACCTTAAATCTACTCTTCAAAATATTGAATCCCCAGAATGAAAGATCCTATCCATCAATAGGCAAATGAAATGAAGAGGTTTTTCCCAGTTGAAGAAGTACAAATGCTCAATCAATACATGAGGAAAAAAATTCAACATTTCTGGCCATTAGAGAAATGTAAATTTAAACAACGCTGAGTGTCCATCTTGCTCTAGAATGGATGGAGATTTGATTAAGAAATCAAATAATACCGAATACCAGAGGGGCTTCAGGGTAAAAGACACACTTCTACATGGTTGGCAGGAGTGTAAGCTAGTGCCACCACTACAGAAACCACTGCAGAGATTTCTCAAAAAATGAAGCAGAAATTCTGTTTGATCCTGGAAGGATCTTTCCTAAAAAGTTAAAACCATCACATTATCGTGATATATGCATGCCCACACTTATAGCATTTGGGAAAGATCTTCCTACTCAGTATTATCCATCTTTTATTTTGTTCTGAATTTATATTTTGATTTTTTTTCATATAAAAGAAACCATATGATATTTAAACTGATTTATTTCATTTAACATTATGACTTCATGATACGTCCATTTTCCTACAACGACTTTTACTTTTGAAAGCTCCCATACCTTTCTACTACACAAAACATCTGCTTCTTTTTTAATCATCATTTCAGTAACCTGTCAGTTTTTGAAATTAAGTTGACAGTAATGTCTTATGATAAAAATAGAGCTTAAACTTTTCAGACTTGGGTGTCTTCTACAACCCTAAATAGCTCAATTAAAACACAAACTTTTTACCTTAGTTAAAATCTTACCACGTGGAGAAGGTCTCCAGCAGTCAGCTTTGAGGTGACCACAGAGTCAAGAATAAGGATATAAGGACAGCTGCTCAAAACGTCGAGGAAACACTGAAGCAAAAGAAACTTTCTCCTTTTTGTTCTCCAGCGGGACACTTTTGCTCTTTAATCTATTCTATTCTGGTGCAATTCTGTATCAAACACAGCCTTTTGAAAAATTGACTGACACCATTCATATATATATGCACATTTATAAAAGCAACAACAGAAGAGGGGAGATAAAGGGACAGCTTTGATTTCCAGGGACATTTGAGTCTGTGGTCAGGCAGTCCAAGAGCGCAGTGAAGGGAAGCCAGGGTGAGGGTGTGCCGGTGTCCAAGGGCTGAAGTATTAAGAGAAACTGCCAAGAGAGCCAGGGGAAGGCTGAGAAAACCTTAACTCAGCTTCTTATTTGTGAAATGTAAAAGCAGAAAGAACAATCTTCAGTAGCATTTTTAAGAAAATAAATATTTATTGAGCATTCTTTACATGTTAGATTTTCTGCTAATTGGTGAGAACTGAAGGTTGAATTATTCTGATTTTTCAAACAGCTCCCAGGTACCTTGATGGGATAGACACTAATATATTTGATGCAATGTAATATGCAGTGATAGTATTTCTGTGTGAGTGAAAGCCACTGATGCCTCAGTTGTTTGGGAAAAGGAGATTAAAATTATATTTAAAAGTTGGAATACTTAAGATTAAAAATAGTGAGGAGAGAAGCTATTTCTACCAAGAGATGGCATGCTCCTGACATTCAGGGGAACGACAGGCAGTATTGTTGCAACTGGATGCAACTGTGAGGGAGGGAATGTGAAAATATTAGGCTGAGGAGGTCATCTGTCACCAACTCATTACAGGATATCATGTTATATAGCTTGGATTTTATCCTAAATGTAATGGTTAACATTTGAAGATTTTTTTCAGCAAGAAAGTGAAATCATAAATTATCTTGACTAAACATGAGAAAGGCTCACATTTCTGGAGTGATGGCATCTTGAGTCGAAAATTTTGTTCTGGACTGGATGAGCATGCAAACTGTTACAGACGCCAGGCAATTCAAAAGTGATTCCTAG
Organism: Ctenomys sociabilis; assembly: GCA_004027165.1. Taxonomy (NCBI): domain Eukaryota; kingdom Metazoa; phylum Chordata; class Mammalia; order Rodentia; family Ctenomyidae; genus Ctenomys; species Ctenomys sociabilis. The sequence goes on from PVKA01054667.1 coordinate 6,356, forward strand.
GTTTCTCAAACTTAGGCCATTGTAAAGAAGAAAGACTTGCAGACGCAATCTACTTCAATGGCCTGCTACCATTGAGGGAGATTCTAATAAACAGCTGTAATTAAATGAGCATGAAGCTTGGAGTGGGGACCACAGTTTATAAATAGTATGGTTTTGGCCATCATCACTTGCATATAAACTGTAGTAGCAATAGCACTGAGGGGGAGGCAAGCAGCTGAGAGAATTGGGCCAAGGTCAGCACCCTCCAGGGGAAGCAGCATTTATGAAGTGGCAGAAAAAGTCATGAGAAACAAACAGGCAGAAGTATACACAGAACACAAGCGGCAATGGAAGTGTTCCCGACACCTCGAGCTGAGAAAACAAACCCTCACTGCATCAGCTCCTTTCCCACAGTTAATGCTTTCTAGTACCTGATTTTTTTTTTTTTTTCTGTATTTTAGGGAAGGGTCTTCAGGGTGTTCAGGGTCTCACTACTAGATCAGACTCATAGTGATCTGCCTGTTTACTGCCTCTCAAGAGCTGGGATTACAGGCACACACCACCACACCCAGTCTCTATTGCCATTTCAGCGTGCCCAGGGGCTGGGGCCAGCATGGAAAGCTTGGGGATTGAATCCCCAGCCACTGAGCCTGCTTGCACATGCATTAATCCACTGACCAGCCCTACTAGTACCTGAATGTTAGTACTTCTCAAGGAAGAAAATTAAATAAGAACTATCTTTAGTTCACTGATTGCCTCTATTTCTATTTGTTGCCTCCCTCCTCACTATTTTCCATCCTGTGTTTATTGTCAAGGGTACAAAATCGACTGCAAATTTGTATTGAGAAAGCAAGGACTGCAAGGCTGGTGAGGGGGGCGGTGAGAAAGCCTTAGGTCTGCAGGACAGCTAGAGCCACAGTGCTCGGTGGCATGTAGGCACCATCTTTGTCCTCTTCTTTGGGCTGGCTCATACAGTTCATTTTTCATCTGGTGCTTGCTTAAACAATTCTGGAATTGGTTGGCACTTCTTTTAGGGGCAAGCGAGGAACAGAAAATAAATTCAATTCAAGCAATATACTTATGTAAATGGTGCTTATATTTTTATATGAAAACTCAAAGCCAGATATTCAAAATGAGTATCACGTTTGTTTTGACTACTGATCTACAGCAGACCACCACCACTCCTTCTAGAAGTAGCCAAGCATAACACGAAACATAAGCAACCCCAAAACCACACATAAAACAAATCCCGAGGAATGTATGCAGAAGCTAAATAAACAGTGGAGGTCACCAAACACATGCACTGTCAGGAAAAGGGGAATGAAAGTCTGTGGAAAAAGAGAAACCACCTGCCAATTTCAAATAATTCAGCTCCAGGAACTGACTGTGGTGAGCCTACTTGCTGATCCCAGACAGTCACCACTCAGGCTTTCTGGGCTTTGAACATTCGCAACAACAATCTCAAATTTCACACAGTGCAGGGCTTGGTACACAGGTGTTGCAGTCACGGTTTCAGTTTTGAAAGTGGCCTTGCCCTGTTTAGCAAACAGTGAGTTATTTGTGGCATTTTAGAATAAAAGTTGATGAAAACTTCAAGGTTGAGTCTTTGTTCCATTCATCTCACTATCTTCACTCTTTTTCTTAAATTAGTTCTTCAATGGATAGTACCTAATCATCCAGCAACTGTCCCTGTAATATGGTAAAGAGCAAGAGTTGGACTAGAGTTTTGAAGGAATGCTCCCTTGACAGCCTATAAACCTAGGATGGGGACCAGACATGAGAAAGCACTAAACTCGTCCACCACTCAGTACAGTCAACAGGAAAGCTCCAGGATACTATCATATAATCTTTAGCTGTGGATTCCAAAGCCAAAGCTTATAGGTTTACAGGAATCATCTGTAATGGTGGAGGAACATAAGATGCAAGCTGAAGTGGGATGAGGCATTGATAACGAAGATCTGGCAAAAGAAATTCTGCAGATCCAAGAGTTCAGTGGGCAGACAAATGTCCAGGCCAACTGAGTATATGAATAATCCAGTACATGAATGTGGGAAGAGTGAGATATTCAGGTTGACAAACTGATGAGAGTCATTTGATCAGAAGGGAATAATCGAAGGAAATGAGCTGAGTTCCAGGAACAGCAATGCAAGGTGCCATGGTTCACACCAGAGGCTCAAATCCTAGCCTGGATGCAGGCTGCAATAGATGCAACTTAGGTATAATGAAAGCAACTGAGGTCCCTGATTCCTGAGTCAGATTCTCAAGCCTTTGGGCCTAGCACCTGGCCTCATCTGATGGACATCATGATCAAAAGTTACGTGCTTCTTCCAGCACTTCCATGAGTTCTTGAGCCAATGTAGATCTCATCCACAAATAACTCAAAGAGAGGAGAGCAAAGCAAAGCTGGAATGCAGTTCACAGCATCACAGGGAACACCCACTCCTCACAGTGTATGAAAGCGCTGCCCCAGACTTCACTACAGAGAATGCAAAGCTGTGGTTGTAAAGAAAGAACTATGTGGTTGGATAATCAAGCCATCTTTGTGTCTTTAGAGAGATCTTCACAGCATGGGCCAAACAGCTCATCAGATTAAAGCATTTGCTTAGGCAGACACAGCAGCCAGGGTTCAATACCCAGTGCCCTGTGCTCGCTATGCCTCTGGGCACACTGAGACAGAGATAAAGACTGGGCATGGTGGTACACACCTGTAATCCCAACACTTGGGAGGCTGAAAACAGGAGGATCACTACAAGTCCAAATGACATAGTAAGACCCCATAGAACCCATAGACCCTGTAGACTCTTACTGAAATACAAAAAAAGAAACAAAAGAAAGATCTTCACAAACAACTCAATTAATTGTATACTCAGTATTTGTTGGGACACCAAACATGACAGGAAGCCCACTTTAGTAGGAATCTACTCACTCTTTGGAGTGCTGCAAGCAAACATGGCTTAAATTAATTCAGATCTCTTTGAGACTTAGGTCTCAGCGTTCACCATTTTTATCCATCAGAGTCAAAGAATCTATTGACTCTAATTTCCTCCACCTCCTGATCACTATTTGATGAACACTCCTCAATTTGTCCAATTCCTACTTATTTTGTCAGCTAGGTAAGAAATTCCATTTTAGGGCTGGGGATATATCTCACTGATCCAAGGGCATGCATGACAAGTGCAAGTACTGGAGTTTGATCCCTGGTACGGCATGCTGTGCCTGCACAGACCTATAATTCCAGCACTGGGGAGGCTGAGACAGGAGGATCACTATGAATTAGATCTGTTTAGGGAGATCAGATGTCAAATAAATAAATAGATAAATAAATAAATTTAAAGAATTAAAAAAAATCCATTCTATTGAGTTAAGATAGGGAGTGCTGCTGCTTTTGTCTTTAATACAATAGTTGTAAAGATAAAGCTTTAAAAAACAAATTATGTTAATGTCTTATACTATGGCTAACCACTAGGAAGTTAACAATGTAAAAAGTATTAATTATTGAAACTGTACTATAAATCTGCTTTATAAAAAAAGAAAAAAGGTAGGTATACAGATACATTCTCTTAATTCAATGAATAGAGGGATCTGCCCTAATAGTGTTTGTAAATAGAATATCATGTCTGCACCTTGTAGAACAAATAACCACTGAGAAAATAATGAAAAAATATTGTGATGATGTGATATTGAAAACTTCCTTAAATCAACAATAAACTACAACCTTTACTTGTATTATCCATGGACTATGGAGAGAGGGGAGAGGACTTAAATTAAAAAAATGGCACATGCTAATTGCACAAATTTCAAGAATGGGGAAGATAAGAGAACCGAAGTCATGCACTATTTTAACAGCAAGTAGGAATGGAAGCTAGTTATTGGACAATATGGAGAAGAAAAATACATAATGCAGGTTTTAGAAGTCATGTAGATCTGGGAGTGGAAAGGAGCTAATTACAGTGAAGGCTATGAAATTCTGTTGGGGAATAGAATTATTTTATAAATTTACTGTGGCAGTGAGTATAGAACTACATACACAGTTTTCAAATCTCAGATCTATATAGTAAAAAACAAAAGGGATAATTTTTACATATGTTAATAACATCTCAAAATAAAACCTGTGATAATCAATCTATCTACTTACTTAGATGTTTCTATATGCTCCCGATTTCACAAAAGCTGTTCTGCCCTGAAGTGTTATCAGTAGTCATTTCTGGGAGGCACGCTTGCAACTGTACTGAAAGACATTACAGTGAGAAGTGGGCACTTGAGTTGAAAGGTCACGTGTAATCAAGGCTGTGACAGCCACAAAGAGATGATGCAAATGCAGAAA
>PVKA01054668.1:0-10661 GCA_004027165.1 Ctenomys sociabilis
GAGTTGTTTTTTTTAATTAATTTTATTGAGAAAGAAATAGCAACGAGACCGTTTCAAAGCAGATTAGCAGGACAGTTATAATAATTAATACATTGCACATTGTTGTCTTTGTAGTAGTTATTCACAGTACAAGATGCAGACGTGATAACATGATATCTTGTCTAAACACTGTTAATACAAATCTTTCTTCTTGTTTCAAGGAAAAGCACCTACCTTTCTGCCCCATCTCCTCCCCGATCCTTTGTTTGGAATTCTTCATTGATTTCATCATCTCTGCACTATTGATGGTCATTTATTTGAAGTTCTTTAGTGACTGCCCAGCAGGCAAAGAGCTTCCACTCTAGTGTCATATAACCCAGGTGTATGTCAGTGAATAATGTAGGAAGATATTTAGACTCATTGGCCATGTCACAATAAAGTAATATGTGTGGGTCCACTATTGCTGTATAACAAATAGCCTCTGAATCTCAACTGCACAGAATGATACACATTTCTGTCTTATATACCTTTCATTCTGGGGCCAGGCTGCCGTGGAGGCAATTATTCAGCCTTCCCATGATGATGGCAGAAATTCAGGAGGACAAGAGAAATATACCAGGCTTCTTAATACTAGGTTTTTGATTTTCTCTCATCCCAAGGCCTAAAGTAAGTCATATTGCCATACCCAAAATAAGGGAACTAGAATATGCAGTCTGTATTTTATAGGAGGAATTATAAAGCTATGGAGAATGTTATGTGAGTCCACAGTTGAGAGAAGAATTGGGCCTAGTAATTCAGCCTGACACACTGTGTTAGGCAATTTATCCAGATCTTGGAAAAAGAAGGCAAGCAGGTAATCAATCATATAACTCGTAGTCATGGAGTTCTGACGAGGTGAATGAGCTCTGGGTAGTATCATTTATCTACTGGTATGTAATAAAGTATCCCAAAATTTCATGCCTTAAAACAACAACTACCCTAAGTAGTTCATAATTGTGTGGGTCAGCAATTTGAGCTCAAGTCAGCAGGATGATCTCTCTGCTCCCGCTGGATTTATTTAACCATCTCCAGCAGGAAGTCTGTGCTCTGCTCTGTTCAGCAGATTTGCCCAGGCTTGTTTGCTCAAGGGTGGAAAATTTCCCAGCACAAGAGAGGATGCTCAAGGCCTTTTAGACCAAGGCTTTGAACTGGTGCCCACCACTGCTGCACCCTATGGCTTAAGCCATGGCAGACTTGAGGGGAATGAAAGAATGCAGTTGAGCTCTTAATGGGACAAATTTCCAATAATCCAGGGTTATTTTTGCAATCTACTAAGCGAATCACAAATATGTACTCTGATTTTGAAAATAATATGATAAGGCTCCATCCTCATCCATTATTTGCTATATTGGGGAGCTAAGGGAGAAAAATGTATTAAGTACTAGTGGATACAACAGAAGGAATCTCCATCAGTAACTCTCTATGTTCCGGAATATGATTATGTGCCTTCTATTACTTGATGACACAATATGAAAACCATGCTGACATTGTATAAGTATTGTGGCAGCCAGTTATTATTAATCCAATATCACATTAACTATCCACTGGGCAAATCCAGTGGGTCTGAATTTAGTAAGAAAGTGCCCATGTTTGTCTACCCTCGCTCACTCCCACCTGTCAGTTCTTTTCTGAGGAATGCAGTTGCAGCTGCTAGTAACAGTTGCTGGTAGCAGCTGCAACAATAACATTAACCCCAAGTTCCTATAGGGCCGTCCCTTATGGGAGCATGGTGTCAAGCTACAAACACGCTTGGTGTCATGTGTCCTTCCACAGGTACATTTGTTCAGGAACAGTTGGTCACGAGTGAAAGGCCAAGTATGTCACTTATATATCTCCCCTGGAGTATGTATTGCCAATTTTATCCTACAAAGGGTTTTAGTGTAACCATTCTCTTACTTCAGGCCTATAAGATCTATTTATCAGTTCAAGGTGCTTTTGGGTTGTTCTTTATTCTAGCTTCACTAAATTCTGGTTTTCTTCTTATTTATCAAAAAGAGAGTTTTTTTCATTTTCCCTCAGTTTATAGAACAGGCTATAGCTTTGCAAGACATCTGTGAATATATATATATATCCCAAAACAAATATGTATATATTATATACATATATATTTATTTTTTTTGGTGGAACCAGGGATTGAACTCAGGCCCTTGAGCTTGCCAGGGAAGCACTTACTCCACTGAGCCATCTCCCCATCCCAGGGGAAGAAAGTCTCTCTCTCTTTTTTTTTTTGGCAGAACCAGGGATTGAACTTAGGCCCTTGCGCTTGCCAAGGAAGTGCTTATTCCACTGAGCCATCTCCCTGACCATATATATATATATATTAATCTTCATATTATGGTAGTCACTAAGTCCAAAACAGTATTTTAGAATCAGCACATAGGCATGACCAGGACAGATCAGGGGACATGGAAACACTGACAATGCAAGGTATTACCATTCTTGGTAGGACTTGAAATTGGCTGTTCAGATCGGTGACAGTTCAAAAGGATGTGGATGGTTATTCAGTGTTTCAGCAGAGGAGTCTGTGGCTCAGCACAGCAGAAAAGTTTGCTTAAATTTGGGAGACAGTAAAGGAAAACAAGTATCATTTTTGGGTTGCTCTTCCTGTGCATAAGCTATAATATAAATTACACATAAAAGAAATAACAAATGCCCATCTTTGTCTCAAAAACATCTCTTTTTGTACTTTGTTCAGAGTGGATGGCCCCAAGAAAATGGATATTAAACAGCATCAAACCCATCTTTAGGGTAACTATGTAATTTACTTCAAGAGTAAACAAGTATTTCTTTGTCCTATCCTTTTGGGCTCTAGGTAGATCTTCTCAGGGAATCATTTGAGGCAATGAGTTTAAGAATTTAGTGTATCCTCATAAATCTGTATTCTGAGGTTTCAGCATTCTGTTTCTACCACAACCTAAAACTTGACTCTACTGGCCTTGTTATAACCCACAAGCATTCTATCCATCAAGTACCAAGAGTAAACACCATGAGAGGAAATTAGTTTTCATAGCCTGGGGCCTCCAAGTCTACTGAGAAGGCTTTGAACCTCTCAGTTCTTAGCAATACATTCATTCAGTTGTTCTTCCCCCTTTTCAGTATGAATACAGCTGCTATGTAGAGCCAGCTGCATACTGCAGAAAGATCCATAGGTCCAGAGTCATGGGAGGAAACTGGACAAGAACCTACATCCTTCACCACTTCTAACTGAGGATGCTTCCTCTAGGCAGTGCACACTGGCATCCTGCAGACCCACAGCCAGCCAGGAGGGAGTCCCATTACAATATACCAGATTCCAGAGTCAAATGTGAAATGCGGGAGCCACATTGTAAACAGAGACTCAGGAAGGTCAGCAGGATGGAAGACATGGCTGGGTCCCCAGCTGTCCAAGATTGTGCCCATCACCACAGTGTACCACTATCCATCATCATGAAGGCATGGTTTAGTTGCATATGTACCTCCCTCCCATCATTACCTTCCTCCTTTTAAATCTGTAATATTCTTATGTTTAATTCTCTGTCTTCTGGATTCCCCCCCTGTCACCATACCATCACCAACATGCAAGATTTAGAATTTCCTGAGAAAGAGAAAAGTCCTCCAGTGAGTTTCAACATTCATCAAAATAACATGAACATTGAGCATTCTGTTTTTAAGAACCCTAAGACCACTTATACCTTCTGTGGACGTAAAGATCCTGGCCTTTGTGTTTATTCAGTAAGTAGCTTGGAGATGCAAAAGAATGAAAACAAGTAAGTGTCAGCAAGGCTGGGGACACTATGATAAGATGAGTAAAGGAACAGTGATCTGTAAGAAGCAAAGAAGAAGAGGGTGCATCATTCCTGACTAACACTATTTTAGTTTTCCCACTATGTTAATTAGTGGAAGAAGAAATCCAATGTTCAGTTATGTGATTTGTGAAGTATTTAGCTGTCACACTCACTGAGCAAGTACAAAAGCTGAGTAATGATAAGCCATCTGAAATTTATCCAGCTAACAGTGAAAGGAAATACTCTCAACCGGTGTGAAGATTTCTCATAACACTGGTGAGCAGAGAGACAAGATCAGAGTGGGAAACCCCAAGTCCTCTTCCTTAGAGAATGTTATGGCCAGTGGATTTGGAACTTAGGGGTCACTAGACTCACCCTTGCCAGGCCTGTCTCTCTCTTTCTGATGTAGAAAGGAGTTAGAGAACCCCAGAGCAAACATAATTTTATTGTAGACACTGCAGAGCCCCTCCAGGCAAGGAGAAGGGGAGCTCAGGGCTGAGTTACCGCCATGATGCAGCAGTCCTATTTTATAAGGTAAGGGCCCAATCTGCTCTCTCCTGCTTGTTGGGCTTGTTGTTAGGTGTTTGGTCTTGTGGGACATAGAGGAATTTTCCAGAGTACCTTGTTTTGGTGAAGTTACCTGCTCAAGGGGAAACTTAAGGGGGGACAGTAGCTTTCACAGTGCCAAGTGGGAAACCCTGGGCTGTCATCCTCAAACCACAAAGCTGCTTGAAAGTTGTCTGCTGCTCACAGCCACACAAACCCTGCATTTTCCACTTTCAATAGAGGGCCTGGGTCTTTTAGTCCTTCCAAGAGATCCCTTCTGACCCCAGAGAAGACACTGACTTAACAGTGATGTATGGACCAGCCCCCTTTTGTGAGAATCTCAGAAGTCACTGTTAGTCAAGAGGTAAAGAATAAGGTAGAGAAGGAGAGGGGTGTGAGCGTGACTAATGAGAGGATAGATCTAATCAAAATAGACACATTGAACTCTCCAAAACATACATGGATACAAGGCAGGGCAAGGGGGTGATGAGGTGAAAATGATCGAAGTATCCTGCCAAAACGAGGTCCACGAATCTGTCTGACCAGGCAAGATGCACCAACAAGCAAAGAAAGGGATGAAACAGAACGAAGCTGTGTTACGTGCGCACACCGACTGCCCATGAGGGAATGTGACCACTGTGTACCACAGACATGGACTCATAAAAACAAATGTGGAAAGGAAAAAGAAGAAAGCAATCACTTGACTGAAATAGAACCCAAATGAGCATAGGACAAGGAAAGACAGTTTGGGTAAGGTAAGGAATTCCACTGTTTTCAAACATCTTACTCTACCCTCTCCAGGGACAGCAGGCTGAAACTAGAAGACAACACAACTCATGAGGGAGAGAGAAGGGGAGAATACATCCAGTGTCTGGCTTTTGGAATGCTACCCAAGCAACCCACTCCTGCTCCTTAACTCAGAGCGCTGAAGGGAATAGAGGGCTGCACAGCTTGGATGTCTGGGGCCAGAGAGCAAAGATGGGTCTCCACAGTGCCAGAGATCGTATTTTTACAGACGGACACCAGGGGGAGCCCCTGAGGGAAAGGGGTGAAGTCAACAGCTCACAGAGAAATAGTTCCAGAGTTTGAGCGGCCTGTGGAATCTCCAGTGGGATCTACTGACCTAAAGTCTAAATGAAGACAGCCATGCAAGAGTGTACAAAGTGGCTCTTTGTTCAAATACTCAAATCTCAACAAAATATAAGAGGATATTGAAAAATAAAAGTAAAACATGGCCCAAGTAAAAGACAAAATAAATCTCAGAAATGGACCGAAGACTTGGAAATCTATGAATTGGCCGAAAAAGAAACAAAATGACCATCATAAAGATGTTCAATGAGGACCGGGGAGATGGCTCAATGGTTTAAGCACTTCCCTGGCAAGCACAAGGGCCTGAGTTCAATCCCCAGTTCTGCCAAATAAATAAAGATTGTTCAGTGAGCGAAAAACAAACCCAGACAGACACTGAACAAAATTATGAAGATGATGATAAGAAAAATGAGAATATCAACAAAAATAGACAAACAAGAAAGAATGAATGAGAAAAGAAGGAAGGAAAGAGGGAAACCCAAAGGAATTTTGGTATTTAAGGAACTGCATTAAAAAATATCAATAGAGAAAATTAATAGCAGACTGGACTAAGGAAAAAACAGATAGGTGACTCAGACCAGCACTCTGGTAAGCTGAGGCAGGAGGGCTGCCATGCCTGGGCAACTTTCTCAAAATAAATGTAAGCAGTACTGTCCTGTAAGTCAGTGTGAAGGCCCTAGGTTCAATTGTTGATACTGCAAAAGAAAAAAGTCATTGAAATTACTTAGTTAGAGGTGGAAAAGACAAAGAAAAATTACACCCTCAGAGATTTAGAAGACACCACCCAGTGGACCAATATTTATATTATAAATTTGACAGAAGCACAAGAAAGAAAGGGCAGGAAAGTAATTTGAAGAAATAATGACCGAAAACTTCCCAAATTTGGGAAAAGAAATAGACATACAAATGTGCGAATCTAGAAGAATTCAAATATGGATAACCTAAAGAAACCAAGACCAAGATACATTATAATCAAACTGTCAAAAGCCAAAGAAAATAATCTTGAAGATGGCAAGAAAAAAAAAAAAATACTCATCACATACAAGGGCATGGCAGTGAGATGATTAAGGGATTTCTCAGCAGAAGTCTTGCTGGCCAGAGGGAAGTGGGGTGAGGTATTCAAGTTGCATGGGGGAAAAAAACAACTCCCAACAAGAATACTATGCAGCAAGACTGTCCTTCAAAAATGAAGAAGTAAAGGCTTTTCATAAGTAGACAATGCTGAGAGAGTGTATTACCCTTAAAACTGCCCTATAAGAAGCCTACGTAGTCCTTCAGGTTGACTTGGATGCTAGAGCCACATGAAAGTCTGTGAAAACGGGAAGCTCTCAGTAAAAGCTACACAGACAAATAGAGTCTCATAGTATTGCACATTATCATGCAATTTTAAAGACATGACCATGAAAACTAAATATACATTTTGATGAATAGGGAAAAATAACCTAAGAGAAGCCGTGTACAAAAGACCCTATGGGAGCCACTTGGGTTTACACACACATGATGTTCCACTTTGTATAGTGAAGTCATCCAGCTCAGGACAAGGAAGACAGAGGTTGAAGCATCAGACAAAGATGAAAAATAAGATTTAGGCAGCTTTTGACTCATGACTCTCTTCAACGGTGATATTTTTATTTATTTATTTATTTTTTGACGGAACCAGGGATTGAACTCAGGCCCTTGCACTTGCCAGGGAAGTACTTATTCCACTGAGCCATCTCCCTGGTTCCCCAACAGTGATATTAATAGCAGTGAATTTTGTGACAGGAAGGAGCTAGCCAAACCCTCATGGTGCCCCATGGTGCTTGATTTGAAAGACCTAAGTGATGTGAGAATTTGTGACAGCCCCTTCCAGAATGCAAGCCATCTGCCCCTTACCCAGGCTAGATAACTGTTTGTTTGGTAAGAGATTTTATTGGTGAATATAAACAAATTAGGGCCAAAGAAATCATTTGAGAAGCAATGAATCTGAGCTGCACAGTGAGATCCTGCACCAAATGAAGGAATAAATAAATAAATGATTTTTAAAAATATTTTTAAAATATGGACTTTAGTGCCAGGCGTGATGGCGCATGCCTGTAATTCCAGGACTCGGGGGAGGCTGAGGCAGGAGGATTGTTGTGAGTTCGAGACCAGCCTGAGCTACAAAGTGAGCTCAAGGCCAGCCTGAACTGCATAGTGAGACCCTGTCTCAAAAAGACAAAAAAAAAAAAAAAAAAATGGACTTCAGACAGTAACTCTGGAAGTTGTTCTGTCACTCAATAGCAGGGCCCAAAGAGTCTCTGCTGTCCTAAGTTCCTGTGTTCTCTGGAAGACGTGACCATGAGCACTTTCCCTAGATTGTAGACCACTTAGAATATGTGGCAGATTCACTGAAGACACCTGTCCCTTCACACAGCCTCTAGCTCTGGGCTTTAGGTTGCCCTTGACTCAGAATTCATGGACAAAGGACCTGCTAGATAGCTCAGTGGACTAAAATGCCTGCTTAGGCAGAGCGCAGCAGTTGGGGTTTGATCCCCAGCACACTGTGCTGGCTCTGCCCCCAGGGTGAGCTGAGATGGTGATTGAGACTGGGCATGGTGGTACACACCTGTAATCCCAGTGCTTGGGAGGCTGAAAACAGGGGGATCACTATGAGTCCAGTCTATATAGTGAGACCCTATAGACCCTGTAGACCCTATACCAAATACATTAAAGAAAAAAAAAAAAGCTCGGCCCTACACAAGTATCTCAGAAGAGACAGATGTTTTTGGTTTCTATTGTCTCAATCACCATCCACCACCAGCACAGAGGCTGTTATCAGCTCAAATGGATCTCTTCGTCTAGAAGTCAGATACCTCAAATGAAGGTGGGCTGGAGGTGTCCTCCTTCTGGAAACTTCGTGGGAATCCATTATCCTTGCTTTCAGTTCCAGAGGCAGCCTAGAGCCTTGAATTGTGACATCTTCCCATGTCACTTCAGCACTGCTGCCATCATCCCCCTGATCCACATTCCTTAAGGCCCCAGATTACTGTGGGCAGCCAGGATAATCTTCCTACCTCAAGTGCTTCACCCAGTCCCTCCTGCGAAGTCCCTCACCAGCAACCAACTATCAGCTCAAATCTACTAAAATGAGGGCATCCAGCTGACTGCCCGACAGGGTTTTCTTAGATGATGAGCCAGCCCTGCATGTCACATCACTGAGCCCACTGTCAGCATAAAGAGTGGCTGTGCTAAAGGTTAGGAGCTCCTGACAGCCCACTGGGCCTGTTGAAAGGCTCTGGCCACTATCTTAGACAATGCCTTAAAAAATTGCTGGCCCCTAGCCCTGTAATTCTTGGGTGCTTTAGATTCAATGACCGGGCCATGTTGACTCTGCCTACCCTGCAGAAGTTTATCTTCACAGAGTAGAAAGGGCTCCCATGAAATGACTCACCTTCTTTTTTTTTTTTTAATAATTAGGGAAAATTTTTTATATAATGCTTGCAAGCATAGGGTTTTCAGTTGTTCAGTTGCTCAGCTGGCCTCATTCCTTGACAGACTTGTCAAGGCTAGACAAGTTGCAAGGATCCTGGGTTCCCCTTTCTCTCTGTAAAGCAGAGATTGTTTGGTATGATACTGTGTCAGCCAGCTAAGGCTGCATAAGGAAATGCCACAGATGGGAGGCTTAAGCGATGGGAACCTGGTTTTCCAGTTGTCAACCTGGGAGCTGTTGGGAAATCTCCTGAAATCCTTGTCCTGCCTTTTTAGATGTCTGTCTTCTCCCGGTGCCTTTTCTTGGTCTTTCTTCTCAACATCTCTGTGTCCTAATCTCCTTCTCTTACGAAGGCCAAGTTCATATTGAGAGTCCACGCTAACGACCTCATTTTAGCATAGTCACTTGTTTAAGACCTGTCTTCAGTTGCAGATGTATTCTGAGCTATTTGGGTTTTTTTGTCTTGGTACTCATTATTAACTTTATTGAAAATCAATATAATTATATAGCAAATTAAAAACTGTACACAAATATTGAAATGTAAAAAATATAAGATGTGGACAGTGAATTTTAGAAAAATATTTCTGAAATGAATATATAACATGAGATTAATAATAGATTCATGTTGTAAGAAATTATCTACAAACTTAAATGAATATAACAATAAAAATTGTCTGAAATAAATATGAAGAAGAAAGAGTTTACAGATCAGTCATATAATAGTTCTCTCTGTGCCAAAATCAAGAAACTGAGCTGGGGAGATGGCTCAGTAGAACAAGTGCTTCCCTGGCAAACACAAGGGCCTGAGTTCAATCCCCAGTTCTGCAAAAAAAGTCAAGAAACTTATATTCATATAATTAGAATTCTCAAAGTAGAATGGAGTAGGCAATAAATATTTAAAGATTTAAAATTTCTGAGTTTAGTTAAAATTATAGCACCACATTTCCAAGAAAAATGAACCTTTTGCACAAGAAATATGAATAAAATCATACCAAGACACACAAAAATGAAGTTGTCAAACACTAATTATAAAGAAAAAAATCATTAAAGCATATACATAGAAAAAAATATTAGCTATGAAAGAACAAAATTAAATAGCATCTTATTCCACATTAGAAGAAAACAAGAGCAGGGCTGACCAAATAGCTCAGCAAATTGAAGCACTTGCAAGCAGTGCAGAGGTCGGGGGTTCAATCCCCAGGCCTGCATGGCAGCTCCACCCCCAGGGGTGCACTGAGATAGCAATTGAGACTAGTGGTGGTTCCTGTAATCCCAGCTCTTGGGAAGCTATAAACAGGCAGATCACTATGAGTCCGATCTAATAGTGAGACCCTGAACACCCTGCAGACCCTTCAAAACAAAGAAAGAAAAGGAAAAAAAGAACAAGTGGGTAAGAAACTAGACTTATTTATTCAAAGGACTAAAAGCAAACAAACAAAAAAAAACTGTCCTCACTGAATGTTATACTTAGCAAACATATGTTTCAAAACTAAAAGTAAAATATTTTCCAATTATACAAACTCGAAATATTCTAATACCTCCAGACATAGCATATAGAAAATGACAAAAAGCATAATCCAGAAGGCAAGAGAAGTTGCTGTATGGTCCTGGATAAAGAATAAAGAGTTCTCAAAATGGTAGTTATGCAGGACTATGTAAAATATATTAGATGAACCGATTTAAAAGGTCATTAAAGGTTTCCACAAGACAGTATCAATCTTATGCCAAGTTATATATATTTTTATATGGAATATATATATTTTTCATATGTGTGTGTGGTGTGTGTGTGTGTG
>PVKA01054669.1:0-10659 GCA_004027165.1 Ctenomys sociabilis
TGGGTTTTTTTTTTTTTTTTTTTTTTTTTTGTCTTTTTGAGACAGGGTCTCACTATGCAGTTCAGGCTGGCCTTAAGCTCACTTTGTAGCTCAGGGTGGTCTCGAACTCACAACAGCCTTCCTGCCTCAGCCTCCCAAGTGCTGATGGATTGGGTCTTTGAATTTTCTTTTAATTCTTTGTATGGTCTAGATAGAAATCCTTTGTCTGAGGGACAATTGTTTAAAATTTTTTCCCTATTTGTGGGTTTTCCTTTCACTCTGTTGATGCTATCTTTATGTGCAAATGGAGTACTACTCAGATATATAAAAGTTAAACTTAAGGCTTCTGTAGATAAATGGATGCAACTAGAGACCATATCCACAAATGAAATAAATCAGACTTACATGTGTAAACTTCATGTTGTCTCCCTACTGTGAGAAACTGAAAAAGACTCCAAATCTACAATAGATATTGTGAAAGGAAAAGAAACTGCTCAAAAACAAAGAACAAATGGGGTGGTTGAAAGGAGAAAAGAAAAAAAATGCATAGATAAGATGCTTATGATGCATAAGATAGTTATACTGATTTATTTTAGCTCAATGAGAAAAAACGTACTTACATTGTTTGATCAATTATGCATGCCTATATCTTGTAATCTGAGCAATTACTATCACCATAATATGCAACATCCTAATCATTGTTAATCTATGATCTTGTTTTGAAATTCCGTAGTTTTCTCTATAAAATAAAGTCACATTAGTATCTAATAAATGAAGTCATACATAAACGGATATACATTAGTTTATATATATTCATTTGTATAGTGCTTCTTAGCATATGTGCATAAAGGATATTTACTTGCATACAAAAACAGTGAGTTTAATTCTATTATTCTGTTAACAATATGCAGTCAAAGATAATACAAGAATGTTTTAGAAGTCCATGAGTATTAGAAAAGCTTTCTTACTTAGAAAGTATGTTTTCAGGGGCTAGGGAGATGGCTCAGTGGAATAAGCGCTTCCCTGGCAAGCACAAGGGCCTGAGTTCAATCTCTGGTTCCACCATAAAAAAAGAAAAAAAAAAATATGGAATGGAGATAAGTATGTTTTCAAAACAATAGAATAGGTAATTTGAGAAATTATTTTAATTTCTCCCTTATTATCCATCTTCTACTTTGACATTTATTTGTACATGTAGACACACACACACACTCACACACACACACACACACTCACACATATTGAGTTTCTTATATAAGACAAACCATGTAATCTTTAATATTGTGTCTGACTTATTTCACTTAAAATTATATTCAAATATCTGTTTCTTCTTTGAAAGAGAATTTTCTTGTCCATGTCTTGTACTGAGTACCTATGAAGATAATGTTACACAGGATATTAATTAATGTTATTTTCTTATTTTGCTATGAAATTGTTTTACTTTTTTCACAGAAAAAATTATAAGAAGAAACAAAAAAAGTATATTTTCATCAAGAGTCTACCAGGTGAGAGCCGGGGAGATGGCTCAGTGGAATAAGCACTTCCCTGGCAAGTGCAAGGGCACCTAAATTCAATCCCGAGTTGTCAAGAGTCTACCAGGTGGGACCAGGGAAGATAGCTCAGCAGATAACTACCTGCCTGGCAAGCGCAAGGTCCCAAGTGTTGTAACTCAAAAATCAAATGACAATGAGGCAAGTCCAAAAAGGAAAGAAGTGCTTTATTTAAGCTGGTACCCAGGGGCGAACTTGTGTCCAGCACAGAGAGGCACACCAAGCATTTACAGAGATCACTGTTTAAGCTTAAAAACCGCAAAAGCAGGGGAGGGTGGGGAGATTCCTGTAAAGTGTCAGGGTCATTAGTTCAGCATTGGGTGGGGTGTGGGGTCACAAGTACACAGAGTTTGCCAAGATACTCAAAAATAGGAAAGGGGTACAGATACCCGTCAAGATAAGGCTCAGGTCACAGGGGTGAGGTAGTTGGGAGGGGTAGGCGCATACAAAACAGGAACATGGCGAGGTTAGAAGGGCAACAAAATGGAGTCAATTTTGTCAGGGTATAACACCAAGTTCAATCTCCAGTATCACAAAAAAAAGTCTGCCAGATGTATAAGTAAACACAAAAAATTACATGTAGTTAAAAAGTAAATAAACATATGAAAACAAGAGATGCAAATTAAAACAACACTGAGATTCCATCTCACTCCAGAAAGAATGACCATCATCAAGAAATCAAGCAATAACAAATGCTGGGGGGGTGGGGAGGAACCTTTCTCCACTGTCGGTAGACTAGTGCAGCTATTGTGGAAGTCTCTTAAAAAAACTGGATTAGAGGTCTCATTAAACCCAGGCATTCTTCTTCTGGATATCATGTAGAAAGAATTAAGAACATGATATCATAGCAAGATATGTTTATAGCAACCATGTTTATAATGGCACAGTTTCTAAGAGCTGTATCAGAAACAACCCAAATGTCCATCAATCAAGGAATAGATACCAAAGATATTTTAAAATATAATGGAGTACTACTCAGCCATAAAGAAGGACAAAGTAGAGATTTTATTAGGTAAATAGAAGCAACTTGGGACTACACTTACAAGTGAAGTAAATCAGACTCACTTGTATAAGCATTGTATTGTCTCACTAGTGTGAGAAACTGAATGAATAAGTAAGATCCAAAATGTACAGTATTGTGAATTGGGAAGAAAGTTTTCAAAAAGAAAAGCGAAAATGTGGGAAAGGAGAAAAGGAAAAGAAATATACATAATACAAGATAGGACAGTTACATAGCTAGTCTTTCTTAATTGACTGAAAACATCTATGCTAATATTGTTTGGACAATATTGCATGCCTATGTCCTGTACTCAGAGAAACTACTATGAAGATAACATCTAATATAATAACCACTGTTAATTTTCCATGATCTAGTTTTAAAAGTCTGTTTTATTTTTTCTCTCTAGAAAAAAAGCCGTTTTTAAAAACAGCTGACTACACTTACATTCACCAGTCATTGAGAAAATTTACGTAACACATAGCCTATTCCATAACAAAATACTAAATATCTTGTGTGCCGCACTGAACATGGCGCACCTGAAGTCACTGTTTCATATGGCGGCGGCGGCTCACAGGGCAGCGACTGGCTGCTGCTGCTCAGCTTCATAAGCAAGTGTCGTGCCGCCTTCACGGTGTGCAAACAGCACAAAATTCAAAAATTAAACTACTTTTCCACTGACCACATTTTTTAATGCTTCAGTGCTGAATTCAGGGCCTTATGTTAAACAATTTAGATTGGCGGCACCGCCCCACTATTTTTACTTTACATTGCAT
This sequence comes from Ctenomys sociabilis, assembly GCA_004027165.1. Taxonomy (NCBI): domain Eukaryota; kingdom Metazoa; phylum Chordata; class Mammalia; order Rodentia; family Ctenomyidae; genus Ctenomys; species Ctenomys sociabilis. The sequence goes on from PVKA01054669.1 coordinate 3,303, forward strand.
GGAATCTTGATCCATTGTACAGGCTGGTCTTGGTATTGCGATCTTCCTGCCTCGGCCTCCCAAATGGGCAGCAAGATGAAAGGCAGGCACTACCACGGCTCACTGAAGTTTCATTTAATGGAACATAGTAATCCTGGTTAAGTGTGTTGATTAAAGAACCCCCTTTAGCCAAGCATAGTGAAACTCGCTATCTCCTCAGCAGCCCAGGAGGCTGCAAAAAGATCAGAAGTTCACTGTAAAGTGCACTTGGGCTCATGCTTTTAATACCAGCCCTCCAGAGCCTGAGCCAGGACAATCTCCAAGAATTTGAGGCCCATGTGGGATATATATTGAGCTCAAGGCCAACCTGAAATATACAGAGATCCTATGCCAAAAAAAAAAAAAAAAAAAAAAAAAAAAAAAAAAAAAAAAAAAAAAAAAAAAAAAAAAAAAAAAAAAAAATCAAAAAGAGTTTCACTGCAACCATTGCAATTTAGTGAAACAGTTTCAAAATTAAATATAGATAGTAAAAGGGCCAGGAATATAGCAGTGGCACAAGCATTTTCCTGGCAAGAGCAAAGTCCTGAGTTTGATTCCCAGTACCAACAACAAGTGTGTGTGTGTGTGTGTGTGTGTGTGTGTGTGTAATATAGTGCAGAGTGTGAGAAATTTGTCTTCTCTATCAAAAAACAAAGCCAGTGCAACTGCATTTTGTGTTTAAAAAAACCTGGTATTGAACTCATTATCGACCTCCCTTGCTTTAATATCCTGAGCTCCAAGAAATGATGGTGACTGTACCTTTTTGTACAACACAGTTGGTTCCCAAGATGAAGAACCAAGAACTTTTTATTCCAAACATCCCCTCTCTCTAACCACCCTCGCCTTCAAGATTTTGCATCCCAGGCTTCACACCCCCACTCACACCCTCAAGTGAGTCAACGACAATACACTGCAAGCCTTTGAATTCAGCCAATGAATTTAAAGTTCAAATGTATCTCCTGCATTAGGGATAAAAGAGCCAGCCCTCTTTTGTAGCCCTCATGCTTGCACCCTTATGCAGAAGTAAACTTTAAACTGCACTGTCGAGCCCTCTTGCCTGTCTCATGTCTCAAACGCTTTCTTTCTGGCATCTCTAAATTGGGGGGGGATAGCTATATACTGAGTTCAATCTTCAGTATAATACAAACATGGACTACACATTGCAATTTTCCATTACCCTTAAATGATGATGTCTTTTCATTTCAAGGCAGACAAGGTCAGGCAATTTCTTATTTTTCAAATTTTTTAAAGAAATGATCAAGGTCCAGTATGTTTGCCTGCACCTTCTAATCTCAGCTGATGCAGGAGGAGTGAGGTAAATTTGAGGCCACATGGGTTTACATAATGAATCCAAGGCCAGCCTAAACTACATAGAGACCCTGTCTCAAACTGAACAAAAAATAATTGGTTTAAAAAATTAATTGTAGGGCCTGGCCAATTAGTTCAGCGAATGAAAATGCCTACAAGCAAGTGCAGGGTCCAGGGGTTCCATCCCAGGTCCAGCCTGGCGGGCCCACCCCCAAAACACATGGAGACAGCAATTGAGACTGGGTGTGGTGGTGCAGGCCTGTAATCATAGCATTTGGGAGGCTGTAAACAGGAAAATCACTGCAAATCTGATCTAGTAGAGAGACCCTGTAGACCTTTCCCTAAAATTACAAAAAGAAAGACTAGTTGTAACAAAATTATTATTATTATTTTTTTTTTGTCTTTTTGAGACAGGGTGTCACTATGCAGTCCAGGATGGCCTTAAACTCACTTTGTTGCTCAGGCTGGTCTCGAACTCACAACAATCCTCCTGCCTCAGCCTCCCGAGTGCTGGGATTACAGGCCTGCGCCACCACGCCCGGCTACAAAATTATTTTTTTAGAATAGAATATATTTATTGGGGGAAAAAAGCTTCTGTCTGAGAGGACAGAGGGGGTCCCCAAGCAGGTGGTCCCTTTTTTTTTTTTTTTTTTTTTTTGGTTGGCTAGGCCCACCTTAAGAGCGGGTCTGGTGCATCATGTGGTCCACTGAGCCTGACTGAGTTTGCCCAAGCAGGCACTTTAGATAACTGAGCTATCCCGCCAGCCCCGAAATTCTTCTTAAGGTCTGTGATTTCTAACAAGCTCAGAATAAGCAACACACCCATTTCCTTTATTGTCACACATGTAGCAATCTGACCCCAGAAGACTTTCTCTCTGTTTACTCTAACTTTGCCACCTTCACCATCTCCTTTCTCACTTTTGTCCTCCTCCATTTGCCCCTCCCTACAGAGAAAATCCTTTTACCCCCCTAACTATTCATATGTCTGCAGACATCACCCTTAGGGATCCACCCCTACTGCTATTCCTTTAATATAATGTCCTCCTCAATCAGTATTTTGTTTCTTAAACAAGTCTGCAGTCTAATAATAGGAAATGACACCCCAGTCCTGTTCCACCCCTACCAGGTCACACAACCACGGAGATGCCTGAGCTCAGTGAGTTTCACACTGAGCATTTAACACAGACCTAGGAGACCTGGTGACCCATGCCCATAATCTCAGCATTTACAGCCAGGCAGGTAGTACACACCTATAATCCAAGCACTTGAGAGGCTGAGGAAGAGGGATCAATCAGTCAAGATAAAGGCCAGCCCATAATGCATAGTGATATCAAGCTTCAAAAATCAAAAACAAACCAAGTTTGATGAAGCAGGACTCAAATCCTAGCACCCCAAAGGCTGGAATAGGAGCCTGAGGTAGGAGGATCGGTGTGAGTTTGAGGCCTGCCTAGGCTACAGTGAGTTCAGGGCCAGCTTGAACTAAAAAAGGGGACCTTGTCTAAAAGACACAAATAAAATGCTCCAAAATAAATAAAAACAAAAAGTCTAAGCACGTGAGGCTGAGGGAGGAAAACTGCTGTGAGTTCTGTCTGTAATACACAGCAAAAAGCAAATAAAGCAGCAAAGAAACAAACAAGGGGTAGCTCCTTCAGAAAGTACTCTTTAGCTCAAACATTTGCTCCTTCCCTTTAAAAACCATTAAAACAGGCTCCTTTTTTCTTCTTTCCAATTTTTTTGGAGGAGACAGAGTCTCACTAGACAGTTCAAGCTGACCTTAAACTTGTAGCAGGGGCTGGCCTCAAACTCACTGCAATCCCTGTACCTGGGCCTCCCAAGTGCTGAGATTACAGGTGTGCACCACCAGGCTGGCGCGGTTCCATTTTTCTCAACACTCTACTCTCTATGCAAAGGTCTCACTTAAACGGCCTCTTCATTAATAGATGTCTCATCTGACTAATCACACGATTTTGCTTTTGCATGTCTGTGTATGAGACACAGGAACTCACTGCATGTTTGGCAAGCACTCCACAACCAAGTCACACGTCCAGCAATGTTAGAACTTTCTTTGGATTCTTGTGACACTACAATCATCATGGTGGGGCAACACGGGGACTTACTGGAAACTTAGGAATCTGGTCTCCTCAAGAAGCATTGGTGTGAGGAGTTAAGCTGTGGGTCTGAGACGCTGTATCGCAAACATTTATAAAACTAAAGTCTGCTAGTCAGAGCACAGAAGCAGCACAACACTCTCCCACCTGGTTCCTTCCTGGGACGGGGTCTCCTCACAATTCCCACTTCACACACAGTTGGTGACACGGAAAGGCTAGGGCTGCCTGAAACTGTACTCCGGGTTGGCAGGGCGGCTGTGCTGAGACAGGGAGTTGTGTACAACAAAGGACGAGACATCAGACTGGGCAAGAGGAAAAGAGGGTACACAGTGCGGAAGACCAGGAGAAACTGAGACTACGGAGCCCACAAGGAGGCTCCAGTCCATCCTTGCTATTCGGAACTCTTGCATCCAGACTTCATCCCAACCCCCATCTAAGCCCATCTCACAGCCCCGATCCTCCCACGAGCTCACCATTGTGTGGTTTGAGTGTCTCCCAGAGTACTTCTCAAGCAGCCCACAACAAGTAGAAGCTCTGAAGCAAGACAGGATAGCCAGGACTATGGTCTCTTAATAAGGTTCTCAACTTCCGGTCTTCTGCGCAAGCAAGGACGCCCTCCTCGGACCACCTGATTGGATAGTTTATAAAGCCCGCCCCCTGAACAGGGGATTGCTCTGACTCCAGACTCCGCCCTTCCTCCCGGTGCTGTTCAGGCTGCATCTGCTCTCCATACCCAGTAAAATATATCAATGTTTTGCTGTGTTCTTATCAATGGATAGGAAATGTTGTTTGGATTTGGGGACACAAGGGAACATCTCTCATAGGTAAATTTTTCTGGATAGTGTACTGCTTAGATTTATCTCCTAGGGAGGCTTGTGGCCAATTGAGGGCTTGTGAAACACTGCTGACAGTTGCAGCATCCCGCGGCTAAGGCTCCTACAAATCTAATGAGTTGTTGTAACACCTCTTTGTCCTAGATGTGTGTGTGTGTGTGTGTGTGTGTGTGTGTGTGTGTGTGCTGCCATGATAGAAAGGAAAGGATGGATCTGGCATGGAGGCACACAGTTGCAATCCCAGCACTTGGAAGGCTAAAGCAGGAGGATCACCAACAAAAGTTCAAGGCCATCCTGTGCTATATAGAGATTAAGATCAGCCTGAACACCATAGCAAGACCCACTCTCAAAAAATCAACAAAGAGGAACCGGGTGTTGTGGTGTACTCCTATAATCCCAGTACTGAATGTCACAGTGAAACCCTGTCTCAAATAAATAAATAAATAATATGAAGCTGGGGACTGGGGAGTTAACTCAGTGGCATAAGCAGCTGCCTGACAAATGCAAGATCCTGCATTTGATCCATGGTGCAAACAAAACAAAAAAAGGCATGGTGCCACAGCTGCTGTAATCCAAGCACCTGAAGCAGGACCATTGTGAATTCAAGGCCAGCCTGAACTACAAAGTGATTTTGAAGATAACCTAAGTTGCATGGCAAGACTCGGTCTCAATAAAATAAAGCAAAATAAATAACAGAAAAGAAAGGAGAGGATCAAAAGCCTCTTGTGTACCTAGGAGCACAAGCATTGGTGTTTTTCCAGTTTGCAGGCTAACCAGTTTTGGCAAGATAAGTGATTCTACCCTTGGGGAAAGTAACAAGCTGTAACAATAAAATTATGAACATTGTCTTTATCAGAGCATATGACCAAAACTGGTCTAACAATTCATGCATACATACCTTTGCCTCCTTGAAGAGGAGCTTTAAATCTTCCACTGGCAAGTGCAAGGCCCCAAGTTTGACCCACAGTACGAAAAAAAGATAACTTAAATATACTAAAGGTGTACCAAGTACATTTAAAATTGATGCATCCATTTAGATGATGGAAAGAAAAGTAGTCTAAGACTAATTAGAATCAAGGAAAAAAAATATAGCAAAAATAGTATGAAACACCTGTTCACAGAAGTAATGTCAGAAAACTTTCCAAGCACAAATAAAGTTACCACCGAGATAATTGAGGTGTAGAGGGTGCCAAACAGAAACCACCATGGCTGTGGAGATAGTTCAAAGGCATTAGAACCTACCTGGCACATAGAAGGACCTGAGTTCGATCCCTAGCCCCAGAACCTTGGGCACGCCATCTGGGTTCCAGATCCCCCCAGGGCACCATGTCAGCCAGGGCATGGTGGTGCAGGCCTGTAATGCCAGCACTCAAGGTTGAAATGGGAGGATCACTGTGAGTTCAAGACTGGCCTGGAGGCTACAAAAGTGAGCACAAGGCCAGCCCAAACTGCATAGAGAAACTATCTCAAAATAAATAATCAGAAAAGAATTACAGCAACACAAATGACAATCAAGATTCCCCTGCTGTGCTGGCCTCTGGGGTGCACTGAGATAGTGAGTGAGACTGGGCAAGGTGGTTCATGCCTGTAATCCCAGCACTTGAGAGGTTGAAAAACAGGAGAATCACTACAAGTCCAATCTGTGTAGTTAGACCCTATAGACCTTGTACTAAATACATTAAAAAAAAAAAAAAAAAAGATTCCAAATATTCAACACAAAAACTGCTTTTTTTCCCTGTAATACCAGGAATGAAGCTCATGACCTCAAGCTTGCCAGGCAGACATTGTGCCTCTGAGCTATATGCATCTCTGACTCCAAAAGCAGGATCTTAAAAACTGTTAAAAGAAAAACATCACCTACAAATGAGTGTGGAGTAACTGTGAGCTAAATAAACTTTTCCTTCCTTCATTTTGGGTGTCAAATATTTGTCCCAGCCATGAAAGAAGAGTAACTAAGACAGGCATGAAGGAAAGCTCCTGTCCTTTGCTATTGCTACCTCTTCCATCTGGAACTCATCCCCATCCCATCCCTTGACAACCTCACCCTTGTGTGCCTTGAGTGTCTCCCAGGGCGCTCATGCAGTCCACAGCTGATTAAAGGCTTAAAAGGGGAAAGTCCAGTAAGTAGGTTTGCACTCAACAATGTGTTCAGAATCTGGACTTGGGTGCAAGTGCCGCCTACCTCAGCCCACCTGCTGGACAGTTCATAAAGACACCCCTCCTCAACACAGATTTACTCTGACTCCATGCCTTGCCCTCTGAACAGAAACCAATCCTACTGATCTGAGCAGAGCTCAAATAGAGATTGTAACCCATTTTCCCCATGACTCTGTGAATCCTGTTTTTTTTTTGGGGGGGGGGGGGTCAGAACTGAGGATTGAACTCAGGCCCTTGCACTTGCCAGGCAAATGTTTATTCTACTGAGCCATCTCCCCTGCCAATCCTGGGTCTTTTTTTTTTTTTTTCCACAAAGAAAATAGTTTTTATTTGCATATGAAAGATTAAGATATGAGGACCCCACCAGGTCACCAGGGCGGATGCACAAAGCTGTGTGATGACACCACTGTGCTGCCTGCCCTGGCACCTGTGATACCTCGTCCACTTCACAGGCCGGCCCACAAGGCTGTAGCACCTTCCCATCAGTCTTCCGTGTCTTTCTTCTTTTTCTCTAGGCTAACAGGTGCTGTGCTGGTGCTCGGCTCTTCCTCAGAAACTGGTTCTTCCTTAATGTGCTTCTTTTTATCTTTCTTCTTTTTCTTCTTCACAGATGTCTCCTCTTCTACCACTAGTACCTTTTCCTCTTCTTCCTCTGCCTCTTCCTCAACTTTAATTTTAATCTTGGATTTTTTGGCTTTCTTTTCAATCACTTCATCCTCTTTATCTACCTGTTCTATTTTGCGTTTTTTAGAACAGGTTGGAAGTGTTGAATCACCAGAGGGATCATAAGTCTTCACTTCACTTTTGTGTTCATATTTTTCTGCTTTTGCTAATGCCTTTCCTGTTCCACTTATTTTTCTTATCCCTCTATCTTCCAAGCTTCTCAATCTGGCCTCTAATTTGGCTCTGTTCTCAACTCCCATCGCAGAACTG
>PVKA01054670.1:0-10670 GCA_004027165.1 Ctenomys sociabilis
AGGCATGCGCCACCACGCCCGGCTCTCCATTATTTTTGAAAGATAGTTTTGTAGGATACAACAATGTGGTTTTGAAGGTTTTTTCTTTCATGATTTGAAATACTTCGCTTCAAGCTCTTTTTGGCTTGATAATTTGTGTTGAGAAGTTTGTTATGATTCTGAAAGCCATGAATTCCATTTCTTCTATAGGTGATCTATTTCTTTTCTCTAACAGCTTTTAACAGTCTGTACTTCTGCTGAATTTCTGTGATCTTGATTATTATGTCTCAATGTAGATTTATTCTGTTTATGGCTAATGAAAGTTCTATATGTCTCTTACCTGTATGTCAGATTCTTTTCCCTTGTTTGGGAAATTTTGTTATGCTTTTCTTTTTTTAATCTTAGGGAAGGGTCTACACGGTGTTCAGGGTCTCACTACTAGATCAGATTCATGGTGATTCACCTGTTAACAGCCTCCCAAGATCTGGAATTACAGGCATGTGCCACCACACCCAGTCTCAATTGCCACTGCCATCTCAGTGTGCCCTTGGGGCAGGGCTGGCACAGCAGGACCTGGGATCCAACCCCCAACCCCTGTGCCTGCTTGTTTTACTCTGTTGAGACCCTTGTGCTTTAATCTGTTGAGCTATTTGGCCCTTCAGTTATTACTCCTGCAAAAAGTCTTTTTATGTCATTTATGTTGATTCTTGGTTTTCCATTGACACCTATCAGTCTTATGTTGCTTTGATTTGCATCATGTTATAGCTGTTGAATTATTATTTCCTCATTCCTCATTATTTCTGAGAGATCTTTCATGATCATTGGCTGCAATCCTGTCTTCAAAGTCTGAAAGTCTATCTTCAGTTTCATTCAAATGGTTTTGCTAGCTTTCAATGAAATTTTTAATTTCCTGTATATCTCTTTGAATCTTTTTCGTATATTCTAATTCTTTCCCATATTGTTCATTCAAGGTTTCCATCATTTTCTGATGCTCCTCTATTATTTTATCTATGGCTCCTTTAGAGATGCTCAGCAATTATTTCATTATGGGTGTTATTGTTTTATTGAGAGGTTAGTTCTAATCTGACTTCTTCTGTAGCCCAATGGAGTTATTTCTTTACTTCAGTTGCGATCATTTCAGAAAATATGTAGCTTGGCCTGTTTCTAATATATTAGAAAATTTTAAATGAAAGTAAAGAAAAGCAGAAAAAATAAAATCTATATGTTCAAGTTAAGATATTAAAAAAATAGCAAAATGCAAAAGAAGACAACTCCTAACAGTGGTCTAAGAAGGGGTTGGAAATAATTCTACGGCGATGCATTGAAGGCATGAAATACAGAAACTATAGGATCAAATTGAAGAGCAGGCTCTGAAAGCTGTTCTAGAGGTGGAATGATCATGGCATCTGTAAGTTGAGAATAAGCACTGAAAAAGCTAACACAGACAAAGAATTTGAGTTTGGCTGTTACAGGTAAAAATAATTCATTAAAACAGAAAATAAAATAAAAAGAAGTTGAAAGAAAGGTTATAGAAGTCAGATTTCTCATGCTGTGACAAAATTCCTGACATAATCAGCTTGCAAAGACAAGTTTATTTTCACTCAGTTTAAAGAGCATTCAGTTGCTGGTCACTTTGCCCTGCCGTTTTGGACCTGTAGTAACACAGTTCTTCACAACTGGAACATGTGAAAAAGGCTGCACACTTTGTGGGAGCAAGAAAGTAAAGAGAAATAGGAAAGGACCAGGGTCCCAATAACCCCCCAAGAGCACACTACCAGTAACTTAACTTTCTCCCAATAAGCCCCACCTCCTATAGATTCTACCACCTCAAAGGTAGTGCTATGGGCTAAGGTTGACCAAGTCTTTATTTTATGGATCTTCAAGGAATATTAAAGATTCAAACTACAGCAGGAGACAAATTCACTTTTTTTTTTTTTTTTTTTTGGTGGAACCAGGGATTGAACTCCGGCTCTTGTGCTTGCCAGGGAAGCGCTTATTCTACTGAGCCATCTCCCTGGCCCCTTCAGTTTCAAATATAGGAGGCTGGAGATGAAGAAGTATGAAGCACTATACTCACTATAAATCTGAATGTGCCCCTGTTCACCTCAAATTCCCATGACACTAGCCCAGCACTGTAGATGGTATCTCACATCTCAAGATGACAAATAGGCAAAAATGTGTACATTCACTGTAGCTCACCCCAGAAAAGCTCTATCCAAGCTCTAGAGTGAGGAAGAAGGCCCCATCTTCTCCAACCTTGTCCCAACTACAATTCAGAGGGAATGTCGTTCTCACCAATTAGTACTAGAGTGAAGGGCTAAAAAGATAAGCAAAGTCAGCTTTTCCTCTCCATCTTTCAGCTCAGATTCCTATTTAGGAAACTAAGGAACTCTCAAGAGACTTGTCCCTGAGGTATTTAAATATAATTTCATCGGCAGCTCAGTGACTATTAAATACAAGTTTAACACTTCAGTTCAGTTTTGTCTACTTTGTCTTTGTTCTCTTCCTGACCCTGCAACCTGAAATCCTAGCACCACATCACTAAGAGATTCAGCTCTTTGGATTCAAAGGAATTGCTTGTGAAGAGCTCTGAATCTTTAGATAACTCATTTAAACAAATGTGGTAGCAAGTATTCTGGCTTGTCTCCTATATCGCTTCTAGGAAAAGCAGAAGATCGGTAATCACACTCACTTAGAAACTAAGAGAAAAGAATCATGAGGAGAGTCTCTTCTACCCTGTGCCTCTACTCAGACCACCTTGAGTTTCACTTTGATGTAAAGGACAGCTTTGGACACAGAACATTTGCTTAATGTGGAAGTCCAATTTGGGCCATGTTAACTTAGACCTTAATGAGTTTTAAACTGATTAAAGTGGTGACTTTGAATGCTGATGACAGATTTTAATCTGGTCTTTCTTCTGCACTGCTTGATACTGTAAAACAAAGGGCATACTGTAAAAGAAGAGGCTGCGATATCATTCTAGGGTCCCATGAATACTTTCCATTCTAGAGCTCTCAGGTTGAAAATGGCCTCAGAACACTTGTGTATTATCCAAAAAAGGATTCTCCCAAAATCAAGCTGTGAAAGGTCAGGTAACTATTTTTATAGTTGCTACTTTTCAGTAAAATGAAATTGAAGGGCATCAGGCCATCTGCATTTGCAGCATCCAAGACTCTACTTTGAGCTTGTACACTGGGGCCCTGTTGTCTACTTTCACATCCAAATGAGTCCAGTTCATGCTCAAGGAAATTAAAGTCTTACATCCAATATAGTTTTGTCATTATCACTAGAGAACTACTGACATAATCACTAGAAAAAAACTGCTATTCCATTTGAACAAAATCGTCAAATAGCATCTGGGCAAAGGTTCTTTTTCCTTTACTTTTTAAAAATCAATTTATGTAGATTTTTTGTAAAGTCAATTCCTATTTCTCATGTTACTGGTGTTTTTGTCTCTTTGCATTAGCTGGAAATGAACTAACTTTTAATAATGTTCAAGAGAAAGCAGTTTTGTTAATAGGCTTTCAGATTTGGAAGCATGGAGCATTTGCTCTGGAAAATTCCACATGTCTAAGAAAAGGTCTAGACATCTCAGATATACTCTGCTCCATGCAACTTCATACAGAATCATTTCTTGGAGGACTGTCTGGCATCGTGTCATATCCCTTACATGGAAGAATGGCACAGTACTAGTGTTTTCCTCAGCATCTTTTCTGAGCAGGCCTTTCTGACCCTGTTAGCTGCATGGTGTCCTGTTCATTGGTGTACAACAGCACTTCGGCCTAAGACTTTCGACTTAGTTCCCTGACATCCAACATGTGGTCCAAAGATCAGCAGCATTCACATCACTAAGACCTTGTAAAAATTTCAGTCCATGTCCAGCTCAGCTACCATGAACTGCCCTTCATTCTGCGCAAACTCACAGGCATAACTGTATGTAGAATTAAAGCCAATAGGCACGTGGTTAAGATTAAGTGAAGCAAATGAGAACAAAAACATGAGGGACTTGATCAGAGTCTTTGTAAAAGATTTGTGTCTTTGTAAAAGAGACACCAGAAAGCTGTCTGTCTTGCATTCTTGCTTTCTTTCTCAGAAAACACATACAAAGAAAAAACCAGGTAAACAGAGAAAGAGAGAGGGCAGCCAGAAGGGGAAGCCATGATCCGAGCAATGCGTTGATCTTGGACTTCCCAGCCCTTAGGACTGTTAGAAAGCACTTTCTGACATTTAAGTTATTTGGTCTATGATACTTTATTATGGAAACCCAAGCTGGGTAATTAATATACCTATGAATTATTGATTTAAGTAAAAATCCTCAGGTGATGAGTATATGTATTAAAGTTTGGGAAACGCTCTGCTTTATTTATTTATTTATTTATTTATTTATTTATTTATTTATTTATTTATTTTGTATTTTAGGATAGGTCTACAGGGTGTTCAGGGTCTCACTACTAGAATGGACTCATAGTGATCTGCCTATTTACAGCCTCCTAAGAGTTGGGATTACAGGCTCCCACCATGCCCAGTCTCAATTGCTGCCTCAGTGTGCCCCAGGGGCAGGGCCAGCATGGAAGCCCTGGGAATCAGACCCCGGGGCCCTGTGCCTGTTTGCAGATGCTTTAATCCACTGAGCTATTTGGCCAACCCTTCACTCTGCTTTAGTTAAGCTTTACTGTAGCATTATTCAGACTCTCTCTGTTCTGACCATCACTTATCCATGGACGACTCTTCAGAAATGGATTGCATTTTGGAATGAGTTGGGCTTTGGGAGCTTTGACTTTTTGAATCTGCAGATCCTTTTCTATCTAAAGTTGCCATTTTATGAAACGGGCAGAACCCATAGACTCTGGCTAAGAATAAGGAAATGCACTTGTTAGCCTGGAAAAGGGCACACCCTTTGCAGGAAGGATTTATAGGGGTCCTATGACTGTGTGATACAAAATCACATTCAATGTGCAATTGTTTGAATTATGCCAAGTGCTGCCTTCCCTCCAGGCACCCTTTCTGTCTGTGATGTCTGCTTGATTTTCAGTCTACTTTGAATCCATCTATACTGTTGGAAACAAAACTTACTAGTCCCCTCAAGAAAACCCCAACATTTTTCTTTTATAGAAGTGATGGCCATGGTTTGTCTGTTTGTGTCCCCTCTCAACTTCATGTTGAAACCTAATCCTGATGGAACACTAAGAAGTGAGACCTTTAGGAGACAATTAGACCATGACATCTCCAGCCTCATGAACAGATTAGTGACTTATGAAAGGGTTTGTGAAGGTAAGTTCATTTGTCTGTCCTTCCCACCACGTGAGGACACAGTACCTGTCTTCCAAAAGATGCAGCAAGAAGATTCCATCTTGGAAGCAGAAAGCAGCCCTTGTCCCTCAGCTGATGCCAAGCCTGCTGGCACTGCTCCCTGGTTTTCCAGCCCAGAATGTAAAAAATAGATTCCTGTTGTTCATAAAGTACCTGGTTTATGCAAGTTTATTATGGCAGCACAAACAGACTAAACTGCATATAGGCCAAATCCCACTCACTACCTGTTTTTGTAGGTGTATTAACTAATAATGGGCTTTACATCAAAAGATGCTTGGAAACATATTTTAGATGTTTCTTGGTATATGAAAGTATAGGAAATTACAGTGTCATTGTATAAGAGCACAGTCATGATTATTTATGTATTTGGTTTTGTGCAACAACCACAGATTTGAGCAGATGCAATATTCTGTGGCCTAAAATTCCACTGATCCCATTTGCTCTCCATTGTCCTTAAAGAATTAGAATGGAGTAGAACAAGCATGACGCAAGATAAAGTAATTTTTTTTTTAAGTTTTTGACTGGGCAGTCATCTGTGGTGAATGTGTTGACTCCTGTAGTTTGGATTTTATTTTAAACTTCAGTTGAATGTTTTAATCTCAGAATTCCCAAAGATAGATTTTTGGTGCCAAATTGTGTATTACATATTGCCCACTTGCTCTCCAAGAAAACTGGGGCGATTCTTTATACCACTGGATATTTTTGCTGTATTTTTCCTGAATGTTATCAAACAGTTTCACATGGCCCAGATGATATACCATACTGCATTTACCTTTCATTTTACTCTAACCTTAATAAATCCCAAGGTGACATAGTGAATCTCCCCTCAGGTTCCCACTGCTATTTAAAATCACTGTTCTGCATGTTTGGTCAGGAAGAAGAAGAAAATAGCAACCCATCTGTAAGCTCACATTTTCACCAGAGTAATGAAATTTGTAACAGGGGATGCCACTAAATAATCATATGTCTTGTGTTAAAAACAAAACAAAACAACTCCCAACATATATCTGAAGCACTGGAGAACACAAAAGAGAACGTGTGTATTGGTCTACACTAGTAATTAGGAGAACACATCACTACTTTATTTGGCTTGAGTGTTTATAAAATACTCCAAGAATGTAACTTTTCCACTTCTTTTTTTCCTTTTTTTTTTTCTTCTATGAATACTCTTCATCTTGTTTTCCCACTAAGATTTGTTTGTTCTCATTTTGTTATACCCCTTACATGCACACACTCTTGACACACACAAATCTCTGCCTCTATTTTATATTTTGGGGAACACATATTTACCGATAGTCATAATCATTAGTCATAACTGATCCATCTACCATGATGAATCCTGTCCACCAAAGTATTAATACAAAGGAGAAAGAAAGAAGAAGCATTTATTGAGCACATACTGTGTTCTAATAAATATGCTTATTGCCTTACTTTCTTCACTACCTATAATGCTAACTGTGAAGAGCAAATTCTATTCCACTATCCTTACAGATGCAAAAATTAGGATTCATTAGAGCAATGCTTTTGTCCATTGTATGTCACTAAAAAGAATGGGACCAAAGTTCAAACTGAGGTCAACTGACTTCCAAAACTACCTGAAGCGTCCAAGGACATCTCTCTGCTACCAATATGTCCAAACTTTTAGTCTGTGTGGTCTGTCCTGAGTGAAGAGGAGTTGGCTTGGATCACATATAAAGTAAACAAAATATTTAATGTACATAGCTACCAAAACTTCCTTTATCTATATCCCATTATACCTTTCCAAAAAGAGGTCATGTGGCCTGCAGGCCACAGGTTGGACACATCTGAACTCTGAATGGTAATAATATTGGATGCAGGAGTATTCTAAGCAGTGATGGACTTTCAAAAATACTTGAAGTTCTGCACTTGTATTTAAGTCCTAGTATACCAAGAGAATTATCTGCATTTGCCATCCAGATTCAATGCATCCTTATTTTTATATTTTAAGATACTCAACAAAAATTTCAGAAGAATAAATGACACTGGAAAGCAACTGTATTTAAAATTTTGATAAGAATATGATCATCACTAGCCAGGCATAGTGGCACACACCTGTTGTCTCTGCACTCTGGGAGACCGACACAGAAGGATCACAAGTTCAAACCCAGCCTGGGTAACTTAGCAAGACCCCATCTCAAAATTAGGAATATAATCACAGCAAACAATTTTATTCTGCCTGGGATGGAAGGGTGGTAGACGGACGGACAGTGAATAACCTGAGATGGGCAATATTCTACTAGTCAAATTAACTGCTTGTCAACTTTCATGCATGCACCTGCAAATACTCACTTTGTAAATGCTTGTTTCAGACTTCAAATATATCACTGAAAGATTTTTAGCTCATCGTTTCTCTAGCTTGTTAAAGTATAACATTTTTGGAACTTCTGATTACTTATAACTTTGCTGAAAAGAAAACGGTTCTATCTTTTAGCTCCACACTACAAATATTTTCCGTTTTAAATTATAGAAAACAATTAGAATGAGTCTATTAAATTAATTTTAATTTTCTTTCAATGACTTTGTAACCGTTATTGTACGTGATTCAACAATTGTCCACTTACAAATCTTAACAAATAATTAAGAGACCAAAATATACTGTACTGCTAGGAGGATAGCTCAGCAGCGTAAATGCCTGCCTGGTAAACACAAGGTCCTGAGTTCTATCCCCAGTACTGCAAAACAAACAGCAAAACAACAACAAAACTTTAAAACGCATTGTAAAAAGTGAAACAATAGTGGATACATCCTTTTTTTCCAGAACCAGGGATAGAACTCAGACCCTTGCACTTGCAAGGCAAGTGCTTATTCTACTAAGATATCTCCACAGCCCCTTAATTCCCTCTTAGGGTTAGTGAACACATCCTTTTAGAAATAGATGACCAAGTCCCTCCTATTAAACAACTAACTGAATAAGAATGCCATATTTTCCTTGTGCTTTTAGAAAGAATTTCATTGCTCACTCAGAGATTCATCTGATGTATTTGAAATCTAAAACAAAATGAATATGTTTCAGGTTTATACATGACAGTTGATAAGCAGTTAATTGGACTTGTAGTATATTGTCCACTTCAGACTGTTCTGCCTGCCCACTCATCCATCCACCCATTTATGCAGAATAAAATTGTTTGCTGTGTTTATCTTCTCATTGAAATTTTAAATAAAGTTGCTCTCCACTGCCCATCTGGGACTTTGTCATCTGAAGCGGTACATTGCTAACACTATACAATCAATCTGCCCACCACATTTAGAATATGGAGTTCTGCTGTCTCTTTGCATTTGTTTTCTCATTTGTCTAAGAATTATGGAATGGATTCCTCTGTAGCTTTTATTCTTCGTGCCATGAGTGAGAAATGAAAAAATTCTGAATTTTCAGTTATGTTTAGTGAAAATCAAACATGGACTACAAAATGTTTCTTGTATCCTTTTATGCCTTTTGACATGTGATAAAATACTTTGAACAACATAAAAATAGAGCAAAAGGCTCATAAAATAATGATGCCTCATTTCATATCCAGATGATACTATTTGTCTTTTTGTTTTCTTATTAATTTGGTCTCTTTTATTGTGATTGAGAATGAGTAGTAGTAAAGAAATAATTTCTAGAAAGATGACAAATGTTCATGATATAAGGAAAATAAGATCATTAAGATTTAATTATATATCTTAGACATCTTTGAAAATTCAAACAAAGCTACTTGGTAACTACAAAATAAAATGAGTATTTTTAAATTATGTATGATTTTTCTATGTACTCTGAAAGATTTATAGAAAATAATTTTTAAAGTAAAAAATAGTAGTAGTTACAAATAGAACTATTCAAAAAAGAAGCTCTATAAAAATTATGTCCACTGGACATTGAGGGTTAAGATATATTAAAATATATAGTTAGTGTATCAATCCATGATTTAACAGATTCTCTTATGATAAAACTAAGCTTATAAAATAATAATTGAATAAGATTCCCAGAGTTCCTCTATGAAGAACTTGATAGGGGCCCTCCTTAATGAAAAAGCCGTTTAACTGGTGAAAATTGGGAAACATAATGTTTTAAAATCTCTAGAGGGCCGGCCAAATAGCTCAGCAGATTCAAGCACCTGCAAACAGGTGCAGGGGCCAGAGGTTCGATCCCTGGGCCTGCCATGCCAGCCCTGCCCCCAGGGCACACTGAGATGGCGATTGAGACTGGGCATGGTGATGTGCACCTGTAATCCCAGCACTTCAAAGGCTGTAAACAAGCGGATCACAATGAGCCTGATCTAGTAGTAGACCTTGTACACCCTGTAGACCCTTCCCTAAAATACAAAAAAAAAAAAAAAAAAAAAACTCTGAAAGTTGATCTAAAGGCATGCAGAAAATCCAGTAGCATTTATTCAAGAAAACCCACTTAACTAATAAGAGTGGCAGGAGCACGTGACCTGTGCGCTAGACTGCACTCTGAGTCCCCACTCCCCTCAGTGCTGTGGACGTCCCGCTCTAGGGAAATACTGAGAACCCAAGGACTCTTCAAGATCCCATTCACAGAGCTATAGTTATGCCATTGCGCTGTCTTCCACTCCCAGCTCTGTGTTACTAAAACTCTTTCATTCTAGGTGCAGGCAGCAAGAAAAAGGGAAAGCCCTTCCTCACACCTAGGGTAGAGCCTGTAGTCCACAGGTGCACGAGGTGAAGAAGCCATGGCCCTATTGCCTCATCCCCAAACCGCTCATAGGCAGAGGAGACATGACAGAAAGGGCAAAGTGAAAAGGACATGAGCCATCATTATTTCTCCCAGCTTCTACTAAAGGATCTGTGAAAAGAGGGTCAGTCCAAAAATATGAAACTCATCTTCCCCTCCAGCACTCACGCATAAGGCAGACGTGCCACCAACACAGAGCCCAAGGGAGACATCTGCAGCACCACGTTCTGCTACCACCGAGTTCTGTTGACTCGGAATAGAGCAGGGAGGGACTCCTGCTTTTGGATTTGTCAAAATCAATAATGGTGCCAGGGACAATTATGTGAGGGTTAATAATTAAATAAGTAGCAACTTATTTCATTATAATGGCTAACCACCCAGAATTAGGATATAAGTAGAAGATAACTTTAGAAAGTGTCCTTCGAGGATCACATTCGAGTCTAGGCTGTAGGCTGTATCCAGGTACTAGGCTCCACCAGTCAGGAGCCACCACTGAGAACTGCTTGTCCCTGGCTGAAAGTGGGGCCATTCTGAAATCATTCTCAAACAATACAAAGATCTACTAGCAGTGGCAGAAAGTCTTACTGGATGAAGGGGTTTAAGCAAAGCGTGCAACCAGAATAACTTACTGGTGGGCTGATTCAAGGGCAACTTTCTTTCTTTCTTTTTTTTTTTTTTTTTCTGT
>PVKA01054671.1:0-10654 GCA_004027165.1 Ctenomys sociabilis
TTTTTTTTTTTTTTTTTTTTTTTTTTTGTCTTTTTTGAGACAGGGTCTCACTATGCAGTTCAGGCTGGCCTTAAGCTCACTTTGTAGCTCAGGCTGGTCTCGAACTCACAACAATCCTCCTGCCTCAGCCTCCCGAGTGCTGGGATTACAGGCCTGCGCCACCACGTCCGGCTTTCATCTGTACTTTTTTTGAGACAAGGTCTCATTTTGTAGTTGAGACTGGCCTTACCCGGGGCCTTGAACTCACAGCACAGCCTTTCTTCTTTGTTCCTCAGCCTCTCAGCCTCTCAGCCTCTTAGCCTCTTGAGAGGAATTACAGGCAATGCTCCATTACACCTGACAATTTTTGGAAAAATTCTTTGACATTTTCATAGATGGAAAAAGTAAAAGTTCAAAAGGTTATGTATGACTTCATTCAAATTATGTATTTAGTATGCTTGCTGTTGGTAAAGCCCAGGACACCTGAGTAAAAGTTTTAGACTAAGATTTCTATGATCCAGATTCTGGTTTTATGGGGGATAATTATGTGTAGCAAGATTTTTCTGTAGCTGATTGTATAAATCTTGTGAAGCTGTTGTAGTGTTAGGAACATGTAGAATATTGACATGTAGTTGTGGTAATTACTGTTACACATTTTCATTGTAATAACCATTTAGAAGAACCACATTTTTCCTTTTTTGAATTAATATTCTGTAATCTTATTGTAATCATTCTAAAATCTAGATTTCCAAGCTTCAAACCAACACTGTTATGTTGAAACATCTGAGTTCCGAAGTGAGTAGTCCTCAAGTAGTAAATTACTTTTTAAGTTGAGAAATACAGATTGTAAGTTTATCTTAAAGAAGACCTGAGAAGGGTGGGTAGGATAGCTCAGTAGACTGAGCACCTGCTTAGGCAAGTACAGGGATTAAGCACCTGCATAAGTAAATGTAGGAACTGGGGTTCGACCTCGGGGACTGGGTTCAATCCCTGGTACTGCATATTGTGCCAACCCTGCCCCTGGGCATGCCGAGTACTAGTGTGGTGGCACATACCTATATAGTCCCAGTGCTGGGGAGGCTGAAACAAGAGGATCACTACAAGTCCAAACTGCATAGTGAGACCATGTACCAAATACAGTAAAAAATAAAAAAAAAAGAAAGAAAAGAAAATATCTGAGAGTATTGATGCACTGATACAAATATACTACATAACTAGTGTAGTGTTTTAAACTAATACTGTAGTCTGGTAGCATTATAGTAGTCTGAAAGATGGGTATGACCTATACATTATATCTCCTTTTAAAGAGATTTACATAAAACAACTTAGACTTAAAAATAAAAAGATTGATTTAAAAATACAGCATAGGGCCAGGCAGATAGCTCATTTAGAATAAGTGCCTAGGGCTGGGGAAATGGCTCAATAGGGCCTGAGTTCAATCCTCATTCTGCAAAAAAAAAAAAAAAAAGTACCTCCCTGGCAAGTGCAAGATCATGAATTCAATTGCCAGTACCGCAAAACAAAACAGCCCCAAGCAAACAAAAACAGCAGAAAAATTAAATTTCAAAAGCAGATGATAGGGTGTTAGTGTCCAAGTAGTCTTTAAAACAAAAGGCATAAAACCTGATCAAAAATATCACTTTAGGTTAAGAAAGAATATACTCCACATGAATACTTAGCAGTTTTGAAGTCATTTATACTAAACCAACACAGTAGATTAAGCTAAGCTTGAACAAAATGAAGAATTGATATAGAAAAGCAGCGATAGTGTTTATTTTTTAGTAAGAATCTTTAAGGAGATACAAAATGATAAGGAGGTGGTTTGAAAATATAACACAATTAGCACATAAAAAGTGTATTTTTTCTACACCTTCTAGTATTCCAACATTAATAATTCATTGGTCCAACTACCAAATCAAAATGAAGTAAAAACCCTTGTACATAGGTGTGCACATCATTTCTTGATTATAATTCAGTAGCCCGTACAGTTAGAAAAAGTTTTAAAAGTTTAATTCAAGCCTTTATGGAAAAATTACAACCATGTTCTTTGAGTAAGTTTTGTATCACTGAGATATAGATTCACTTTAAAGATTTGTTAAAGATTAACAATTAAGAGATATATTAGGAAGTAGTAAATGATATACACTAATAAATCCAAACACTGATTATATGAAAGTGCCAAATAAAATTCAGTACATTTTGTTTAAAGTCACCAAAGGAAAACAAAGGAGAAGGAAAGCAAACTGAGAAATCGTCTCTAAGGAAGCAAATAAAACTGCATTGGTGAAGTAATGTCAGACCTGGTTCGGGTGCCAGAAAATGTAAAAACCTTAACCTAAACCTTACTTTTATACCTTTATAGCTTAATCTTATAGTGATAGTGTATTTTTTAAAAGAGAAAAGTCAAGAAAGTAAAATTTAGGGAAAATTAAAAAATTTGGTCCAATGTAGGAATAAATGAGAAAAGGGAATTGTCAGAAGAGGGCAAAATGGGGTTAGGGCTGTGTTTTTATGTGATAAACTGTTCTTTGGGTGAATACCAGGATACCATATAACATTAATTAGATGTGTGATCTTATACTTTGGTAATTATTTTAAGGGTGGTATGAAAGATTGGAGAATACATTTTCAGTGGTTTATTAATTAGATACCTATGGCCAGATAGCAGGAAGATACAAATAGGCCACAGAAAACCAGGACTGATACTTGAAGTGGTAGACTCCGCATCTGGATTTTGGTGCCGAATAAGTGTATTGGAATTGATGAATATTCTAAATAAACTTAATCTGTGTGTGTGTGTGTGTGTTCATTGGTGTTCATCTCACTTTAAGGTAGTGCATCTTGTGATTTTTACCATATCAGTCATACCTCAACTCTCCTGCCTAGACTGTTGCCATATAAGTAGGGTTCCCTCTTTTTTTTTTTTTTTGTAATCATGTAAAATCCCTGTTATCTTGGAGCTATATTCCTTTGCTCTGTCAAGAAGAAAATGGCAGGGTAGTATAGTGGTTGAGTAGCTCTGAAGTTTGTAATTTTGCTTCAGCTGATATTTATACATGTCATTTACCTTGTGTTGAGAACTACTCAACACTTCCTGTGTTCATTGTCTAGCCCTTTTTGTTAAGTCTTGAGTATGTAAAGACCTGCCTTATAGGCATCCTAACAATCACTTACTACTTAAGAAAGAAAACTTTGTGTCCCATTGTATACAAACTTTCACTGAGATTGAAAATAGAGGAAATAATGTCATCCAACAAGTAATAATTTGATTTTATAGACCTCCCTTGACTTGAAAAGTTTTTCATTATTTTTTGAGTAAATAAGAATTCATATGGTTGAAAGCGTAAATGCTTCAAAAAAAGTATCATACATTTTCCATCTGTTGTCTCTGTCAACTTGCTTAGCAGTTCTGAATTGTATCTTTTTTTCTGCTCTTTTCCTTGTTTTATTTTGCTTTGTATTTTTATGGGTGCATGTTTGTAGTACATAATGAATACATTTATCCTGGGAAGTTGGTACATGTATATATCATATCTTCTTTTTTTCTTGTTCTCTACCCCTCCTATTCCTCCCTGTGTTGTATTTTGATGAACATGCATGGCAGGTTGTTTGCTGAAATTACATTGAATGATGTGCAAGAAAACATTTTAAATTATATTAAACACTTCTGTTGATTTTTTTTTTTTAATTTTTTAATTTTTTTATTTTTATGTAGGATCTCAATATGTAGTGCAGGCTGCCTTTAACTTACAATAATCTCATGCCTCTCCCTCTGGAATACTGGGATTCCAGGCATATCCTGCCATGTCCAGATACATTTAAACATGCTTTAAATTTTAAGGTTATTTTTTGTTTTAGGCTTTTTTTGAACCAGGCATCAAACTTAGAACCTTGCACCTGCCAGGCAAGTGCTTATGTCACTGAGCTATCTCCCTGGCCTTTTTTTTTATTTGAAAAGGATCTGGCGGAGGCTGGCTTTGAACTCTTGGGCTCGAGCAATCTTTCTGCCTTGCCTCCTTAATGGCTGGGACTATACAGCACTGGCACTGTAAGTATCAGTGCCACTGGGCCCAACAAAGATAAAAAGTGTTCATTTTTATAATAGTTCTTCAAGGCATTACAACTTGACTACCATCTTGAGAAAAACAAATTAAAAATTCAGGCTATACCAAATTATTCTTTAAATATAGGTACTTTCTTAAACTGTTGATTGGTATTTGTATATAGTTTCATCATGCTTTTGTGTAACTTGCATCTGGTGCTTCACTATGATCAAAGCCCTATTAAGAAGGAATGATACATTCAGTTGTCCTCAATTTTCTGAGAGTACAAATGGAGGTTTATGTGCTGATCATTAGCATTCAGATTGAAGTGTTTTAGCTACAGAATATAGGACCTTTACACTAAAGCCAAAAGCTTAAGTCACTTGTGATTTCACGTAGTTTTTATCTATATTTTGATATTGTGTGTTTGTAACAAAATCATGCTAACCCTTTAAAAAGCACTTAAAGTAGCATGTAGGTATACATCACTATTAGTAGTTTAATATACTTTTTTTTGGTTGTTGTTGCTGGGAATCGAACTCAGGACCTCATGCTTGCCAGGCAGGCACTGTACCACTGGGCTAATAAATCCCTGTCCCCAAGTATACACCTGTTTTTAAAATCACGTAAGTTTCTTTTATACTTTTCCTTAGGAGGAAGAAAGATGTTTGTGTCCAGAGTTTTTAACAAATGGGGAATATAACTTAAGAGATGTGGCTAGTAACTTCAAGAAATGTTATGAATTCTTTTTCCTCTTGAGTGTACTTTCATTTTCTGCAGCTTGTAACTGTTTGACTTCTTAATGTTGTTTCTTACTTGCTTTATAATCTTTATTTTTTCCTAAGTCACATTGTGGAATAGGTAAAGGCTTTGAGAGATGTACTTTAATTCTTCATTTATTCATTATCAGTGAATGCCAAGTAGGTATTTTCTAAAACATGTTCACACTTCCCTAGTTTCTTCAAAAGAGTACAGGGACATCTTTGGGTCTGCTAGTGGTTTGTCACGCGCTCCTTTATGTCATCTGAGCATTCCTGGTTTGGTTGGACCTGATGGCCAGCATCACCATTTATCACTACTATGCCTTCAAAGGCGTTATGCCCCTATCTTACTCGTTCATCCTTTTACATATTTGCTTGGAAAGTAGTAGGTAATCAAATCTATGAGGAAGTATGTATTTAATAAGAGGCCATAAATCCTTGTGGGGAGCCTTAGCTATGAAGAGTATAGCTGTAGTGCAGAGGCCTTTGATAAGTTCTTTTAGATAATCAGTGAACTTTACTTACTAGGGTTAATGGTCAGAGAACTGTTTTGATCTTTGAAAAATGAGGCTTTATTATAATTGTATTTTAAGGAAGAAAAATTATTATAATATTTTCCTTTGTATTGATGTTGCTCTGATTTATTCTTTTGTTGAGCTGGATTTAATACTAATCACTTAAAGTCAAATTTTTAATGTATGTATGTTCTTCAATGGGTGCAGCCCAGTTACAATAGCAGTTTAGTGAAATAACTATGATGGAACTTTTCTTTTGAATTTGGCTTCTCTTTTTTTCTGTTTACCAGGGAGTAACTATTCCCAGTCAGAGGCGCTATGTGTATTATTATAGCTACCTGTTAAAGAATCATCTGGATTATAGACCAGTGGCACTGTTGTTTCACAAGATGATGTTTGAAACTATTCCAATGTTCAGTGGCGGAACTTGCAGTAAGTGCTCTAAATTCTCATCCTTCCACATGTTGGAACACTTTTCTTGACATATCTAGATGTACAGTATATGTAAACATTTAGAAAGAAAATTAACACCTTTAAAATTTACACAGGAGATACATTTCTGAAGTATTTGAAGCTCCTATTGTTCCCCCTCATAGGCTAAAGAAGCCAAGAACAATGGATTTTAATGTTCTTGAAGCCAAATTATATTTGTGAAAGAAATTTTTTAATGTTATCACCATGAAATTCAGCCTAAATTCTGGCCAGATGTCTTGACAAATCTGTCCCATCAGAGGTTCAGTGTGAGAGTGACAGTGATACTCATTATTTTATTGGTATTGGGAAAGGGACCAATTCCTTCATTTTAAAAGAATAGATACTTAGAGTAGTGGTGTCAAGGGAGAAGTGGTAAGATATACTAGCAAGCTGAAGTATGTGTAAAAGTATGCTTGAATCAATGTGTGGACTACTAGAGAAAACTTGGATTTAAATCTCAATCTTAGTTCTAGATTAGTATTGTGCAATCTCAGGCATATCATCTGCATTTCTGAGTTTGTTCATCAAGAAAATGAAGACTGAAATATGAGACTTCTCTCAATAGGAAGTAAATATAGACCATGTCATTGATATCTGCCTTTAATTTTTTCTCTCTCATTGCCTAACCTCTGTATGATTGCCTTAGTGATCTGAATCATGTTCTGCTTCTCTGCTGTTCTTGGTTAGAGTTCTTAGCTAGACTGATAAGAATCTTAATATATAGACCCAAAGCAGTTGGATCAAGGAAGAATATATTGAAGAAATTATTATCTAGTTCTATAAAAGATGTGATTTTTTTTCTTCCTGAAACAGATTTTAATAATACAGGAACTTAAATACCACATGGAAATGTTCATGTTTTTATTTTTAGGAAGTATGTTTATTAGAATTTAGATGATAATTCTGTAGTTTTTTAATAAGATAACCATATTACCCTTTCTTTTAATACCTTTAATATTCCTTTAGTGTTACTATACATTGCTAGTGATTTTAGTTTTTAGCTTTGCATTTTGAAAGTATTTTTTTATTCCAAAACAAGTTTGTATCTGGTAAATTAATTTCCTGATACTGTTTTTGACAAATAAATGTGATCATTCTCACCAGATCTTTAATGCATTCTAAGAGTAAGGCAGCTTTATTTAACAAAGACCACAAATTTTTTAATACAGTGTGTTAAAGGATGTGTAAGATACCTCACTGATTTTTTTTTTTTTTTTTTTTTTTTTTTTAAATCTTGGTACAATTAAAAACATTGCAGAGTGCAGAGCTTGGATGGAGATGATCAATAGAAACTTAATAGATTCATAAGGGACAAAGGAAAAAGAATAAGAAAATACTTTTTTTCTTTTTTTTTGGTAGCATAGATACCATTCATTGTATGTGCTAAACAGAACGTATTATGGAGAAAATACCCAAGAGAGAACATTTACTTCAGCAATTTTATATAGTATAACTTTTTCACATTATCCTCTATAGCCTTCTTGTCAGTTCTACTCTGTCTGCATATATTTAATCTCTACTTCGTTTTGTTGGTCTCAGTATTTCATGACTCAAAATTGCTGATTATGGAAATATTTTCCAGTTCTCTTTTTATTCAATGTGATTTAATGTTATATATTGGAGCTTTAGTACATAGAAGTCATTGTTTAAAATGGAGGTAGTATGTATAAATTATAAATACTAATATTCACAAAAAGAAAGTTTTAGAGATTGTCATAAACAGTCTCATGAAAAAAGTCCACCAGCTCTTTATTGAACATGGGAGAAAGCATGTATTGCTTTGTAGGTAGTAGCAAATGGCTTAAACTGAAGTGTACCAGAAGGGAATGAACTGGACAAAGAAATGTAGACACAACAGAATAGGAATGAGATGTGTGATTAGGGTTTTAAATAGGAATGCCAGATTTGATTTGATTTGATAAATACTGTAGTATCATAATATTGGAGGCCTAACCCGTGCTTTAAGGACAGTTGTGTAGAAAGTTGTGATTACAGGGGAAATAAAAAGGAAATCAGTAATGTGACTTCCCTTAAGCACATGTGCTAGAAAAATCAAGTAGACGCTGTGCCTGGTGGCGCATGCCTGTAATCCCAGCACTCAGCAGGCTGAGGCAGGAGGATTGTTGTGAGTTCAAGACCAGCCTGAGCTACAAAGTGAGCTTAAGGCCAGCCTGAACTGCATAGTGAGACCCTGTCTCAAAAAGACAAAAAAAAAAAAAAAGAAAGAAAGAAAGAAATCAAACAAGAATTCATTTAGTTTTTATTTTGCTATTTATATGCAAATATTTTGTCAGATGTTTGATTCTGTTCAAATGATAACTCATGGGAAGGAGAAAGAAAAGCAAATCTGAGATTGAGGGTATGAATATTTTGGTTTTAAGAATTTAAAATCTGATGAGGGTAAGCTATACTCAGTGGGTATTTTAGTTAGTACAGGTTTAAATATAGATGGCAAATAGTATCTAATTATTTGGAAGCAACAAGAAAGATGTCCATGTACATGTAGTGTGGAAGTAGAGGGTAGAAAGGATTGGAAGAAAACTGAGGGTAAGGTGAGGTGACACGTTGGGTTTAGGATACACAAGGGGAATCAGAGAGTAACAAAGTATCCTTTGCAAAGTTGTCAGGGTTTTCAATCTTTTTCTTTTTTCAAGAAATTACAACTACTACTGCTGCTGCTGCTGCTGCTGCTACTATTACTACTACTACTACTACTGTTTGAGAGATTGAACTCGGAGCCCTTTACAGGCTAAGCACACGTTTTACCAATCTTCTAAAGTCTCTAGTCCTTCTTGGTTTTTCTGAGATAGGGTTATGCTAAGTTGCTTGGACTTGAGATCCTCCTGTCTCAACCTTCCAAATACCTGGGCTGATAGGCATGTTCCGCAGTGCCGGGCAGTTGTCTTAATATTCCTAAGTGAAGAAAAAGTTAATTGTATTCTGTATATATAAAAGTGGTAAAAATGTTGAGGAAGCTGATCAAAGCAGTTTTCTGTCTGAATTATATCAATGTACATATATATTTAAGAAATTTAATTTTTATTTTTAATTGCTAGGTATGTAGATCTTTTCAGTCACAGTCTTCCCAAAAGAGATGAAAAAATATATAAATTATATATTTACGTAGAATTGTGTCTTAATAGTCAAAAAGAATCGTACTAATTTTGGACTTTAATAAGTTAGAGCCTCTTGATCTAAAATTTGAAGTTATATTGTAGGGAAGATTATTTTCCTTAGTGCTTTCAGGAAAACTTTACTAGTTATTACAAGCTTTTAAGCTTAGTTTTTATGGACAGTTTTAAGTAATACTGAATTTTTTTTTTAGCTTGTGAATTATGTAATAATTCTGAACTTTCTGTCTCTGTCTCTCTCCCCCTCTCCTTCACCTGTCTTTTGCATGTTAGTAATACATAATGACCTCATTCCTGGTGGGGAGTTGGTATATATATATCTTAAACAGTTCTAAAATTATTGAAAGTGTACATTTTTTAGATGTAGTTTAACTCAGGTCTGGATTATATTGTCAATTTAAAAAATCCTATAATCAGTGGTATCAGATTTTTTAATTAATGGCATTTAAGTTATTAATAAAACTATAAGGCATTTTTAAAATCCTGGTTAATTTTATCATAGCTTTGATATCATGCCTTAGTTATTTGCTCAATCTAGATTCCAGGTGAAACTTAAGTGTCATGTAAAGAAAGACTTACTATACTCATTGTATGTTGAAACTTTATTCAAGAAAGTAAAATTTATTGACAGATGATTGGTGTAATTTTACTTTTGGGAGTGGCTTTTTTCATGGTAAATCTCTTACAAATCTGTGTTAGAAAAAATCCTCTACTTTTATTGAACATAGATTTATTACAGCTCAGTGCTTTAGTTATTGTATAAGTAAATTAGTAAGTATGTATTAATCTGGCAATTTTTCATTGGTTTGGCTTTTATCTAGTTGGTCATTTTTATCTTCAAGTATTGCCTTGTGCTGAGAATTTTATGTCTGATTATATATACTTTTGTTTTTAATTTCTTTATATACTCCACATGAATTATATTTTGTCCAATTATCTAGAGAAATTAACTTAAGTTCATTATTATTATTATTATTATTATTATTATTATTAGAACTGGGGATTGAACTCAGGCCCTTGTGCTTGCCAGGGAAGTGCTTATTCTACTGAGCCATATCCCTGGCCCTAAGTTCATTATTTTTATGATTTATATAAATTAGATATAAATGAATTTGAGTAGATTTTATTTTTATGTATTAGTACAGTCTTACTACACAGATCAGACTTGTAGTGATCCTCCTGTTTTCAGCCTCCCAAGTGCTAGGGTTACAGGGGTTCACCACCACACCCAGTTTCAACCACTGTCTCAGCGCATCCTGAGGGCTTGGGGGCCGGCACAGAACACTGAGGGTTGAACCCGGTCCCTGTGTCTGCCTAAGCAGGTACTTTGAATCCTCTGAGCTAGCTGGCTGGCCCTTGAGTAGATTTTAAAGAAATATAAATCTGTTTCTATACCTTATACCTTTTAGTTGAATTGCTGATATAAAAGTAGAATAAATTTGGAGAAGTTATACTCACCTGTTATTTTAAAAGTCATTAGCTAAAACCAGACTGGGTGTGTTGGAGAGAAAAGGGAAGTTTTGTTGCCATTTTTACTTTAGGTCAGTTGCATTTCTTTAGAGATATCTTAAATCTCTTTTTTTCCTGTTTATCATGTTAGTGATTTTATATACCTTTAAAATGTGATCTGGAGATAATAAGAATAATGGTTAGTGTTTGTATAAATCCCTGGGTTTGTGTTTGTGGAATTTATTATAATTTTGTTGCAGGTTATATTCTCTTCTTGTGACCATGACCATGCAGCAATTTTT
>PVKA01054672.1:0-10658 GCA_004027165.1 Ctenomys sociabilis
TTTTTTTTTTTTTTTTTTTTTTTTTTTTTTTTTTTGGTCTTTTTGAGACAGGGTCTCACTATGCAGTTCAGGCTGGCCTTAAGCTCACTTTGTAGCTCAGGCTGGTCTCGAACTCACAGCAATCCTCCTGCCTCAGCCTCCCAAGTGCTAGGATTACAGGCATGCGCCACCACACCTGGCTAAACTTATAGTTCTTATTGTTAGTTGACAACAAGGAGTTTTGGGCAAAATATAAAGATAACTGGACTGGCAGAATAGCTCATTGCAAGAGCCCTTGTTTAACATTCAAGACTCTCTGGTCTCATCTCTCATCCCTTGTGATGGCGTTGAGTTGAGGGGGGAGAGAGAGACAGGCAGACAGACAGAGAGACAGAGACAATGAGAGTGAAGGGGAGAAACAACAAAAATACCTGACCTTTGTGAGCTTGTGGAAAAAGAAGTTCGTACAATAACAACAAAAAGAAGACTGAAGTTGCTTCCCTATAAGCTATATTATTTACACCAAATTGAAGTTTATTTATTTATTTTTTTAGTTGAGCATTATACTTCATCCCTTCTTTGTCATTTATCTCGAGTTGCCTATATTTCTGGGACTTATCAAGAGAGACACTAGGGTGATTTCTCCTCTTAGTTCAGAGCCTTTCCCTCCTTACTTCTCTGTGTTCTCTCATGTTAGATTGCTTCCCCCTACACAGACATTGCATGTAGTTGTTGGGTACATTGTGCGTTTCAAGTGCGCAATCTGTCTTTACGACGGTGTGAGGTAACTGTAGAAGACAAGGTGCTCTGCTAGTAATAAGTCAGGGCAGGAAGGTATCCTGGATCTCCACTAACCAATTCTGGGGCAATTTGAACCTCAAAATTAATGAGGTATAGCTTAGTGATTGAGTGCTTGTCTAGCAAGTATGAGGCCCTAGGTTCCAGCACTGATGCTGCAAATTATTAATGATCGTTAACTTATAATAGCCCCCTGATTAAAATGGGAACCTATAAGCCCATACTGATATATGTGAATGAAAAATATAAAGGGTAGAGAAGGGAAAAAATTCTCCATATAGAATAATGTCAACTAATGTAGAAGGAGTTATAAAATTACAAAATCATATCTGGCAACTATAATATTAATCTTGGATTAAAACTGGGAGTGGTGACCATGTATCAAAACTAAAAGTTAGCCAGGTGTGGCACACACCTATAATCTTAGCACCAGCAAGCTGAGGCAGGAGGATTTCTGTGAGTTTGAGGCCAGCCTAGGCTATATAATAAGTTCAAGGACAGTGTGAACTACATAGTGAGTCCCTGCCTAAAAAAAAAAAAGCCCAGAAGACAACAAAAACCTAAAAGCTACCAGATAAACCCAATTGTGATGTTTTTTGGGGGAATATTACATTTTTTTAAAAATAAAAGTTTGAAAAAACTGAGACACCAAAAGTTTTTGAGACACATACCTAAAGTATACACACATCAAAGTGTACAACTTGATTCAGTTTTGAAACACCCCATGGTCCAGATCAGGATGTGAAACATTACCCACAATTCCAGAAGCACTTTCCCAGGTATCACCCTGCTCTTCTTCTTTGAAAGTTAGTAACCATTTTATCGCTGTTATACAAAAATAGTTTTGCTGGGGCTGGCAAGATAGCTCAGCGGTCTAAAGCGCCTGCTTTGGCAAGCTTAGGCAAGCTCTCAGGGACCGCGGTTCCATCCCCAGCACCACATGCGGTGCCAGCCTCTCCCCCCAGGGCAGGCTGAGCTGACTCCGCCCCCCACCCCCGCAAAAAAAAGAGTCCGTGGTGTGTAGCGAGACACTGTAATGAATACATAAATTTAAAAAATAATAATAATACATTTCAAAAAATAGTTTTGCCTATTTTTGAATGTTTTCTCCATGATTTTAATCATTCTCAATGACTTTCTTTTTCTTTTCTTTCTCTCTTTTTTTTTTTTTTTGGAGGAACCGAGGATTGAACTCAAGCCCTTGTGCTAGCCAGGGAAATGCTTATTTGATTCAAGGTTTCACTATGAAGTTCAGGCCGGCTTTGAACTTACTTTGAAGCCAGGCCGGCCTTGAACTTATATCTGTAAGCATGAAAAATTGGTCAAAAAATTAAAAAGAAGAAAAAAAAAATTTAAGCATTAACTGTTCCTTTCGATAGACCAGTAGAAATCAACAGTACGATTATCCAAGATATCATGTGTATCTCTCTCTCTTTCCTCCTTTCCCTCACCCTATTTGTTCCTTCCACGTGAACAGTTTCTTTCCCTTTCACAGTATCTATTATATTTTTTAGATTTTATTTATTCTTTCAGGTTCTTGCACTAGGAACATAGTACAGTGTTTGTACATATGAGTCTGATTTATTTCACTTATGAGTTGCATCCATTTGCTAATAAAAGTCTGAAATTAATCCTGTTTTATAGCTGAATAATACCCCATTCTGTAAAAATGTCACATCTTTTTAAATCCATTTCTTAGTTGATGGGCGTTTGGGTTGTTTCCAAGATTTAGCTATGACAAATTGTGAATGCGAGTGCACATAAATTGCTGTGGTATGTTTTCATTTCTTCTAGAAAAGTACCCAGGCAGGGGTAGGGGATAAGGAGCCAGGTCGAATGGAACTTCTAATCCTAGTTTTTGAGGAATCTCCACCCTAATTTCCACAGTATGTACCAGTCTTCACTCCCACCAATAATGAAGAAGGGGTCCTTTTTCTCCACATCCCCTCCAGCATTTGTTATCTGTTGGCATCTTCACGATAGCCATTTTTTCTGTGGCGAGATGGACTCTCAGTGTTGTTTTAATTTGCATTTCTCAAATGACCAGTGATGTTGAATGATTTTCTATGTATTAATTTGCCTTTTTTCTTTCTTGCTTGCTTTTTTTTGTCTTTTTGAGACAGGATCTCACTATGCAGCTCATGCAGCTCAGGCAGCCCTGGAGCTCACTTTGTAGCCCAGGCTGGTCTTGAATTAGCAACAGTCCTCCTGCCTCAGTCTCCTGAGTTCTGAAATTATAGGTGTGTACTACCATACCCAGCTTGTATTTTTTTAATGTGTGTACTTTTCAAAATTTTTCTCAATATTATATTTCTGAGATTCATTTCTTCTTATAAGCAGGTAAAATTCTATTCGTTTATTTTGAGATTGAACCTGGTGGAACTCCACTATTGAGCTATAGTCCCAGTCCCCCCTTTTTTATGAGCAGAATATATTTATTTAGGGAAAGAAAGCTCCTGTCCAAGAGAGGGAGCAGGTTGTCTCCCCCTTTTTGTTTTTTATTTTGAGACAAGGTCTCACTAAATTGTCCAGGCTATGTCATTCTTGTCTTCTAAATACGTACTTCCTGTCAGGACATACCAAGTATTACTATACTCTTTCAAGTAAAAGTTTTTTTTAAAGGGTAATAAATGAAAAATAAGACACACACACACACAAAAAGTGTCACAGGACAGTTCTGCTACAATGCTGTATATGGATAGATTTCTAAATTTCGATGTAAATATGTGTTAAGTATTCATTCCTTTTTTTTTTTTTTTTTAATTTTGTTTTTGGTGGAACCCGGGATTGAACTCATGCCCTTGTACTTGCCAGGGTTCTTCTTCTTCTTCTTCTTCTTCTTCTTCTTCTTCTTATTCTTATTCTTATTCTTCTTCTTCTTATTATTATTATTTTTTTTTTTGCGGAACCGGGGATTGAACTCAGACCCTTATGCTTGCCAGGGAAGCGCTTATTCCACTGAGCCATCTCCCCGGCCCCCAATATTTCTTTTTTTCTTTTTTTTTTTTTCTTATTATTATTTTTTTAAAATGTTTTCCTTTCTTCATATTCTGTAAGGACTTAGAGTGTAATATCTCAATACCTGATGAAAAATATCTGTTCCATGTTATGCTTATGATGTCTGATATTTAGACTAATAGTGTGGGTAAACTGAACTGCATAGGTTGCAGGGTAATAATAAGCTTCTCTTCTGGAGGGTTGACAACCTAAGCTTGCAGATCAATAATTGGAGAAAAGGAAAGGTTTCAAGGTCAGCCAACATTTTGGCCCTAGCCTTTCAAGGTTAGTGAAGACTCAGGACATAGGAGAACCTGTACTGTAACATCCTGTAACTCAGTTGTGTCCCAAATTTTCTGATCAAGGAGATTATGGGGCCACAGAAGAATGAAATTGATGATGTATAGTGTACCTAAGGAGAGTCACATGGAGAGAAAACATTCTCTCAGGCTTCCACAGAGAGCAACTTGGTCAAGCAATGGCTGTGACTCATCCACATGGCTGACACTGACAAGGGATCTACAAAGTACGGTACAGGGTTATAGGATAAACCCTGAGGGTACCTGACTGACTTTATCTGATATGAAAGTTATATTTCTTGTTATAAAAGTCTTGCTTTAACTTGGTCTTAACCATCCAGCAGAAAAGTATATAAAGGAGATATAAAAAGTAAAGCCATATTAATATACTGAGCTGTGAAAGGCTCAAGTCAACAACTTCAGTGGATAACCCACTACTATTGTGGACTGGTGAACTGTGTTGGATTGTTTTGCTAAATTCATGTACCTGTAGTATTTAGATGCCAATGGAATACCCATCCCTGATAGGACTAAACAAAAAAAAGAGGCTACAATGGAAGGACCATTTTGTATTTGTATATACAGAATAGTTAGGATAGATATACAGCTACTTTAACTTAACTCAGTGAGAAAATTTGTACTAATAGTGTCTGGACAGGATATTCTGTCTGCTTCTTATATTATGGAGAACCACTAGCAATGTACAATGTATTAATTAAGACAAAAAAAAAAAAAGAAAATAGAAATTGCCCAGGCTAGCCTTGAATTTTCCATCTTTCTTCCTCAGCCTACATTACTATCTAAGATTACAGGTGTACATGCCTGGCTTGTCACACTGTATGTAAATAGACCAGGATACCTTTTGCACCTTCTGTGATTGGTGGTCACTGGGGTTAGGTAGCATGTGGTCTCAACAGTGTCCCCCAGTGACCTGAGCCTCCTGCTGTGTGTGACCTTGTTTAATCCTCTCCCTTGAGTGTATAACCACCTCATGATTGACTTGCAATAAATAGAGTGTGGCAGACATGCAGGGATATCACTTTTTTTTTTTTTTTTCATTTATGTATTTGGTACAAGGTCTCATTATGCAGCTTGGGTTTATAGTGATTCTCCTGTTTTCAGCTTCTTCAGCACTGGGGTTACAGGCATGTGCCACCACACCTGGATTTGATTGCCAGCTCAGTGCACCCTGGGGGTGGGGCTGGTGCAGTATACCAGACTGGGGATTGAACCCTGGTACCTGTGTTTGCCAAAGCTGGTGCTTAGTTCGCTGAGCTATCTGGCCCTGTTTTTTCTTTTCGAGGTGACTTCCATTTACTTTGATACATTTTCTTCCCATGGTGATTTACAGGATTTTCAAGCCAATATTAATATTTCATAAATATTTGGACATTTGGGTATACACCTGCACAATACCTCAGCAATATCTTTTAGTAAGAAAAATACTGAAGAGTGAAGACTAGACATAGTTACTAGATACAGTGAAAATCTGCTGCAAATATTTCAGAGGTAGAAGGCACCACATACCTGTTCAATTAAAAAAAAAAAGAGAACATACTGGGGCTGGACAGATAGCTCAAGTGGTCTCCAGTGCCTGCTTAGGCAATCACAGGGATCAAGGTTCGATTCCTGTCATCATATACCAGCCACAAAAAAGAAAACCATCCTTACAACACAAGGTGATTTTTATTTTTTAAATAGAACAGAACAGTTAAGCTGACAATTAGGTGCTGAATGGCAGAGCTAAATCCCCAGCTTATGCCACAAATTAATAGGGAACAGGTTTCACCAACTCAGGCTCCTTCTCATTGGTTCTCACACAGTGTGCTTCTTGGTGCAGGGCAGGCAGGCTGGCCCTTCAGTTGAACCCAGATACCTTTCTCTTTGGCTTCTTTTTTTCTGATCTATTTCCTCAGCACATTTCAGGAAGCTATCACGACTTTTTGAGTGTATGCTCAATACATATGTTAATCCTCTTGGCAAGTATCTTGCTTGTTTACAACAATGCCAATAGCATGCTGGGTAACATACTCTTCCAGTTTTGCCATGGCAACATTTGTATGGCATTCCTTTTTGCATAGTACCCTTTCCCCAGATGTCTACAATATTGCCCTTTTTGTAGATTTGCATGTGTGTGGCCCATGTTTTCTAAAAGGCCTAGAAAGTGTATACCAGGTTGCCTTTTGTGTTGGTCATTTTGGCAAATTACTGGAAGATGGTGGTTCTGGTCAAAAGGCATGAATATCACTTCTGAGACTGGGCTAGAGCAGGACAGTGGCTTCTGTTTAGGCCCTTGATCCTGCTTGCCCCTTTGGCCTACTCACTTGGAGAAGCATGTTGCTCCCAGGCAGCTGTCTTAGGAAGGGACCTGTCATGAAGCAAGAGCCAGAACAATCGCAATGGGAGCTTGGAAGCAGACTCCACTACCTGGTCTTGAGAGGACTGCAGGCCTCACTGCCAACCAGACTGCAACATCAGGACAGACCTTGAGTCAGTCACGATGCTAAGACATGCTGGGCTCATGTCTGTGTCAATGGATTAGGGTGTGTCATTGTCATTTGTTATGATGTCTCAGTTTCAGCCAGTGAGAATCAAACTGAACCCATCATTCTTTGAGCAGTTCTTCATTTTGTGCTGCAATAAGATATGTGAAGCTCATCTTACACCCCATCCAGGAACCAGTCATTTCTCTAAGTGGCTTTTAATGAAGGATGATATTTATAACCCCAAACTATTTGCTTAATATTCTCATTGTTACTAGAGTGCTACATGCAGATATTAATTATCTAGCCATTCATCCTTATCACTTATCAAGTATAAATTCAGGTTAATACTTCCGACTCTAATCCAATACATCCCCTCCCCCAGTCTTCTTTCATTCCATATATGTAAAATCCCTCTTAGTCACCAATAAATCTGACCCTTCTGTAATTTACTTATTTTCCCACTCCCATGTATATAACCTGTCTTCCAGTCACATGGCTGCCTCCCTGGCCTGTTTTCTTCTCCACTCTGCTAATGTCTTTGTCCCACCTCTTATGCCAGCTCCTTGGAAGGCATCCACCTTGGTTCTCTGCAGCTGCCTTTTTTGTGAGATGGGTGAGGAAGCGCAGGAAGAAGAGGAACGGCCTCTTGTGCCATTCATCTGGCTCCCTAGTGAGAATCTCATGCTCTTAAAATAGCTACAGTTGGGCGCTCCAAACACTCTAGTGTGTTGTTACTTTATAACTTAAAGTGATTATTATTTGCAGGTTAATTGTTGAGTGAGAATAAGAGGAAGGAAATCTGCAGGAACAGATGAGAGAAACACGATGGAGGACAGAAACACTGGTCTGGTTTCTCACATACAGACAATTCCAGCCTTAGTTTTACATCAGTGCTCATGTTCAGAGCATGAGCTTGCCATAGAGGGGCTGGCTTGGTAGGACTGGAATAGGAGGTGGCTTTTCAGTTCTGCTTGGAACGGAATAGGCATTTTAGAACGACTTTGGAATCAGCTGGCCTCCTCAGAAGCCCTGTGATCAGACGGTCAGACTTCTCTGGCGCCTTCAAACTGCAGCTGGGTCCCCTAACCTGGGCTAGAAGTCAGATGGCCTCTGGAGGGCAGAAGAGCACCATGCGATGCTTTCTCAGTGTCACCTGACTTGCCTTTGCCAGGTTGTTTGCTAGTAGTTTCAGAGCTCTTTTTTTTTTTTTTTTTTTTTTTTCCCAGAGCTCTTTATTTGACCAACTAACCGTTCCTCACAATTTGTCTAATAAATTACACAGAGAAAGAGTTTGATAGTTTGGAATCAAGCTCAGAAAAATTAAGTGCTATTTGTCTAATATTATAAAGTTAGATTTTAGTTTACAGATAGGAACAGTCAAGAGCAAGTAACAAATTCATCAATTAGAATAATGTTAATTACAATGACTTATTTGGTGTAGTCATTACATAGAGTCTACAAAATATAGTTGCTTGAATTTCTAACAGTGGATAATGGTTGCCCATGACTTTATATCCGGCCATATGGATGTGGCTGAGAGAGGATTCCCAGACGGCCCAGGCTTGTCTCCTGGTGACACCACTTACTAGACGCACACCTTCAGGCACATTAGTTACTTTTCCTGGGTGTTGGTTCTCTCATCTGTGAAATCTGTAAAGGTACTCCACGGGACTGTTGTGAGGCTTACGTGAGATAATGTAAAATTTTATTTTTCTGTTCAATACTGATATCATCACTATTACTATTGGTATTATTTTCTGAAATTAATATATATCATGTGAAACTGTTTGTCACCAGGGCAAAGATTTTAATTCCTAAGTGATTAGAGTTACAGCAAAATAAAATCAAGAAGTAAAATTTGATCTAGGTGTGGTGGCACATGCTTGTAATCCCTCAAGAGGCCGAGGCAAGAGAACTGCAAGTTTTGAGGTCAGCCTGGGCAACTTAACGAGACAAAGCGCTTGGAATATAGCTCAGCATTTTCTGAGTTCAATCTCATTACTACCAAAATAAGTAAATAAATAAATGTATGTATGTAAACATCTTGTAATTTAAATTGCCTATATCATCTTGCTCATGAGGGGTTTCTTTTCTTTTTGTCTTTCTGAGACAGGCTTTCACTATGCAGTTTAGGCAAGCCTTGCATTCACTTTGTAGTCTAGGCTGGCCTCAAACTCACATCAGTCCCCCTGCTTCAGCATTCGGACTAGTGCTGGGATTGTTGTGGGCAGCTGAGTTAGCTAGAAATACTACAGGCAGTCAGACAGGGTTAGGCTCTCCAAGGAGATAATATAGGAGACAAGATGTCTTGCAACGCTGGGAGGGATGGAGGTTCCTGCTGTGAACCAGATCTAAAGGCCAAACAAAAGCTAAAAGAGTAGCACCTGGGATTGATATTCTAAATAGGTAGCAATCGCCTAAAAAGACACAAGTGAGTCACTAGCTCAAACCCCCCAACGGGAAGAGACTCCGTCCCCTGTTCATGCCCGCTTACTACATGACTCACTATTTTGTCCTGCACCTAATCAACTTTACCTGAGCAATGGTGCTTGCCATCCCATTGGTTGACTATAGTTTTGTCCCAACCCACATCCACCTAGGCGAGACCCCTTCTTTTCTACCTTAGCTCCGCATGGTTTTGCCCTATAAAAATAACCTAAAAGAGGCAGCCTCCTGGGCAACCAGCTCCAGTCCCCCTTCTGTCCCTCTCCAACAGAAGCTTTTCTTTCCAATAAAGTTTTACCCTCAACCTCTGTTTGTTCCTAAAATTCATTCTTCGGTTTTAGAGAACATGAACTCATTCAGGTCAGGGCGGGAGTTTTACTTCCCTGTATCAGGATTATGGGCATGTGCCACCATACCAAACCTAGGGATGTTTTTTTCTAAACTGACTTTATTTTTCAGAGCAGTTTTAGGTTCTGAGAAAACTAAGAAGGTGTTGTGGAGAGTTCCCATACACCTGTGCTCACATTTGTGTGACGGCCCCTTTGCTATTGCTGTCCTGGACAAGAGCAGGCCACTTGTCACCACTGTTGAGCCTGCACCATCACCCACAGCTACAGTTCATAGTGGGTTTACTCTCGGCCTTGTCGCTTATGGATATGGACCTTGCTCTTCAACATGGAGTGTTTCCTGCTTCTTCTCTCATCCATCTTCCCTCTTCTGCGTTTAAAAAACAATGACAACAACAACAACAACAACAACAAAAACCAGTCTCAGGGGCTGGGGAGATGGCTCAGTGGAATAAGTGCTTCCTTGGCAAGCGCAAGGTCCTGAGTTCAATCCCTGGTTCCGCAAAAAAAACCCCAAAAAACCTGTTTCAACTCCCAATCAGTGATTGGTACATAATGATCACATTCACTGTAGGGAATTTGTACCTGTACATGACGTATCTTGATTCTTTTCTCCCCCATTTCCCTCCCCTCTTCAGCCCCTCTCCCCCTCCTTATTTACAAGTGTTGTTTTCATTTTTTCCTTCTTGTCTCATCATGTTTTCTTCTTTTCCTTTCCTTCTTCTCCCATGCCCCTCCCTAGTTGTCTTCATTTTTCTTCCTATTTCTCAATTTTGGTCCTTATTTACACTTTTGGTTTCCTGCACCAGAGAAAACATGTAATATTTGAACATGTGAGTCCATTTCATTTTACTTAAAAGTATGGCCTGTAATACACTTTGTATTAAGGTTTAACTATTGTCTCGTAGTTACTTTAGATTCAGTCTGTATTAACATGGTCAATAATTCTGTTCAGTTGAAGTGCAGGCTCTTTTTCTCCTTGTGGATTTTTTTTTTCCTACTGAGTATTAAATTCAGGACCTTGTGCTTGCCGGGCAGGTGCTGTGCCACTGAGGTATAGGACTGAACTCAGGATCCTGTGTTTTTGCCAGGTAAGCACTTATTCTACTGAGCTATCTCCCCGGCCTACTTTCCCTATTTTTAAATACATAATTTTCCTTTAAAAGAATTCCTTATTTCTTTATTTCTCAGCTTTTAAATTTTTTATTTTATTTTATTTTTAAAATTTTATTTCTGAAATAACATTCCCTTTATATGTCTTACTTTTATTTTTATTTATTTATTTTTTGTCTTTTTTTTTTTTTTTT